>ML262134.1:0-52449 GCA_005239495.1 Nicotiana undulata
TGACATTTCCTTTCCTGTGAGTGTTGTAAGTCAGTTTATGGATTCTCCGTGTGATAGCCACTGGGATGCAGTTTTCCGCATTCTTCGGTATATAAAATCGGCTCCAGGCAAAAGGGTTATTGTTTGAGGATCGAGGTCATGAACAAATAGTTGGTTACTCAAATGCTGATTGGGCAGGATCACCTTCTGACAGACGTTCTACGTCTAGATATTGTGTTTTAGTAGGAGGCAATTTGGTGTCTTGGAAGAGCAAGAAACAAAATGTAGTTGCTCGATCTAGTGCAGAAGCAGAATATCGAGCAATGGCTATGGCAACATGTGAGCTAATTTGGATCTACCATCCTCTCCCAAAGTAACCTCCTTGGACCTACCTTGGGCTACTGTCTCCCTAAGCTTTTCCAAACACGGATCATCGAACTACCGAGCCTTAATTTCTCCCAATAACAAAGATTGAGCCACCACATGTGCTAGAACTCGACGAGGATCCGAAAGATCTAATCTCACTAGGAAATTAGCTAAGGACTGAATGTCCAAGGCTAGAGGTCTCTCCTCTGCTGCAATGTAGGCCAAGCTACACATACTCTTTGCCTTCCTACTCAAGGCATCTGCTACCACATTTGCCTTGCCCGGATGATACAGAATGGTGATATCATAGTCCTTCAACAACTCAAGCCATCTACACTGCCTCAAATTAAGATCCCTCTGCTTGAACAAGTACTGCAAACTGCGGTGGTCTGTATAACCCTCGAAAGACACTCCATAAAAGTAGTGCCTCCAAATCTTCAAAGCATGAACAATCGCCGCCAATTAAGTCGTGGACAGGGTAATTCTTCTCATGAACCTTCAGCTGACGCAAAGCATAAGCAATAACTCTCCCATCCTGCATTAACACACATCCCAACCCGACGCGTGAAGAGTCGCAATACACAGTATACATCCCAGAACCGAAAGGCAATGTCAGAACTGGTGCTGAGGTCAATGCTGACTTGAGCTTCTGAAAGCTCGCCTCACACTCGTCGGACTATCGAAACGGGGCATTCTTCTGAGTCAATCTAGTCAATAAAGCTCCAACAGAAGAGGATCCCTCCACAAAGCGGCGATAATAGCTGCTAGACCCAGAAAGCTCCTGATCTCTGTAGCTGAAGTAGGACGCGCCTAACTCTGAACTGCCTCAATCTTCTATGGATCAACCTTGATACCCTCTCCGGATACCACATGCCCCAGACAGGCCATCGACTCTAACCAGAACTCACACTTTGAGAATTTAGCATATAACTTCTGTTCCTGCAAGGTATGGAGCACAACTCTCAAATGATGCTCATGCTTACCCAGGCTCCGTGAGTAAATCAAAATGTCATCAATGAAGACAATGATGAAGGAATCAATATACGGCCTGAATACCCTATTCATCAAGTCCATGAATGTTGCAGGTTCATTAGTCAAACCAAAGGAAATCACCAAGAACTCATAATGGCCATATCTGGTACGAAATGCAGTCTTCGGAACATCTAAAGCCCGAATCTTCAACTGATGATAACCCGATCTCAAATCAATCTTGGAAAACACACGAGCACCCTGCAATCGCTCAAACAAATCATCAATGCGCGGCAGAGGATACTTATTCTTAATAGTAACCTTATTCAACTGGCGGTAATCAATACACATCCGCATAGACCCATCCTTCTTCTTTAGAAATAGAACTGGAGCACCCCATGTCGATACCCTCGGCCTGATGAACCCCTTAGCCAACAACTCCTCAAGCTGCTCCTTCAACTCCTTCAACTCCTTAGGATCCATACGATACGGGGGAATGGAAATAGGCTGAGTATCTGGAGCTAAATCAATACAGAAATCAATGTCTCGATCTGGAGGCATGCCGGGAAGGTCTGAAGGAAACACATCTGCAAACTCTCGAACCACTGGTACTGAATCAATAGACGGGGACTCGGCAGTGGTGTCCCGCACATAAGCAAGGTAATCCAAACACCCCTTCTCGACCATATGCTGAGCCTTCACGAAAGAAATGACCCGGCTGTATGCATTAACTGAAGAACCCCTCCACTCCAACCTAGGCGACTCATGCATGGCTAAAGTAACTGTCTTGGCATGGCAATCCAACATAGCATGATGAGGAGATAGCCAATCCATGCCTAGAATAACCTCGAAATCAACCATGTCGAGCAATAAAAGGTCCGCTCTGGTCTCGAACCCACAGAAGGTAATCATACAAGACCGGTAGACACGGTCTACCACCACTGAATCACCCACAAGAGTGGACACATATATGGGAGAACCCAAGGACTCACGAGGAACATTCAGAAAATGAGCAAATAGTACTGAAACATATGAATATGTGGATCCTGGATCAAATAGTAATGAAGCCTCTCTACCACATACTGAGATAATACATGTGATCACGGCGTCTGAGGCCACTGCATCTGCTCTAGCCGGAATAGCATAAAATCTAGCTGGAGCACCTGAAGACTGAGCTCCCCCAGAGTGAACAGAAGCTGACTGATCTCCCCCCGACCGACCTCCCCCTCTAGGATGACCCCTGCCGACCTGCCTCCACCTCTAGGTGGACGGACTGCTGGTGCTGGACCCATAGGCTGATAACCCTGCTGCACTGCCTTGCCCCGACGCCTAGGACATTGTCTGTGCATATGACCTAGATCCCCACACTCATAGAAACCTCTAAGTACCATAGCCTGCTGCCCCGAAGAAGAACCCTGAATGGCCGGAGGACAGTAGGAACGCTCTAGCATAGCGCTAAAATGAGCCCTCGCCGGAATACCTCGGGGAGGTGGCGGAGGTGATGAATATGAATGCCTGCTGAGTTGACCACTGCTAAACTGACCCCTTCCTCTAGCTGGGGTACCTCTGAAATCTTCAGAGAATCTAGCCCTCTTGTCCTGCTGACCCTGCTCCCTGTTCCGCGACTGGTAACCCTCGATCCTGTGAGCAATCTCTACCACGAGCTGGTAAGGAGTACCCATCTCCACCTCTCGGGCCATGGTGGCTCTAATACCTGGGTGCAACCCATCCAAGAATCTCCACACTCTCTCGGCCTCTATATGCAGTATCATAAGTGCATGGCGTGACAACTCTAAAAATCTGGCCTCATAATCCGTCACACACATCTGCCCCTGCTCTAGCTGCTCAAACTGACGCCGCAGCTCTTCCCTCTTAGAGGGTGGGATATATTTGTCCAAGAACATATGTATGAACTGCTCCCAAGTGACAGAAGGAGAACCTGCTGGCCTGCTGAGTATATAGGACTGCCACCAATTGCGAGCTCTGCCCTCTAACTGAAATGTAGTGAAGTCGACTCCATGGGACTCCAAAATCCTCATGTTGTGTTGTCTGTCCCTGCACCTATCAATGAAGTCCTGGGCATCCTCACCCCGCTCACCCTCGAAGACTGGAGGGCGCAACCGAGTCCATCTATCCAACATCTTATGTTGATCGCCCTCTGCAACTAGTCTGGGCTCTGGTGCTGCTACTACAGGCTGGACCCTACCCACGGGCGGTGTACCCAGAGTACCTGCGGCCTGGGCGGTAGGGGTCTGAACTCCCCCTCCCGCCTTTGAAGTTGCACGATCTGCTGGAAATAAACCAGCCTGAGACATGGTGTCCATGAATCTCATCGTACGGCCCATGACCTCCTGGATGCCCGGCGCCGTCATAAAGTCCACTTGGGCAGGTGCTAATAGAGGCACCTCATCCTTCTCCTCTATGATATATTACCCTGGTGGTGCGACTAGTATAGATCTGGGACTCCCTCATCCCCTACTTCGGGCAGGTGCCCTAACCCTGCCTTTACCACGACCTCGAGCGGCGGGGGTAGCGGCATCTCCCGGATCAAGAACATCGGATGCACGCGTCCTCACCATCTGTGAGAGAATAGAAGAACAAGTTTGAGTACATCATCGATTGCACGATAAAATATGAACAAAGAGTGGTTTTCTAACACCCTATAGCCTCCTAAAGATAAGTACAGATGTCTTCGTACCGATCCGCAAGACTCTACTAGGCCTGCCCATGACTCATGAGACTTACGTGAACCTAGAGCTCTGATACCACGTTGTCACGACCCAAAATCCTAACACAGGTCGTGATGGCACCCAACAACGGGGTTAGGCAAGCCAACATAAATTTCACTAAGTGTTCCTTTTTATTTGATTAAATAGTTCACCAAATTACTGTATTTAACGGGTAAAAACATGACATCGAAAGATAATGACCCAGTGGTAGATAAAATAGACATGAAGAAGCGCGAGCTGATATATGAGCATATATATAAGTACAACCTAAAATCTCAAAATAAACACTACGTGTGTGCCAGGAACTAGTGTCACGAGTGTCACGGGAAATCTAGTTGAATATACAAGAGACAAAGTATATGTACAATCCCACAGTCTTAAATAAGTAGACGGGAAGATAAGCAAAAGAAGACTCCATGGTGCTGCAGAGGATCGTCCGGAGAAAGCAGCTCACCGTGAAGTCATGCCCACTACAGTCAATATCTAGCTCCGGTCTGATAACCAGATGCACCTGCCTCAGAACCTGTACAGTTAAGTACATAAGTGCAACATGAGTACATAAGTAAATATGTACCCAGTGAGTATCCCGTCTAATCTCGAAGAAGTAGTGACGAGAGGTCGACTTGACACTCACTAAGGTCCAACAGTAATAATATAAGACAGGATATAACGAAATACAGCAGACATGTGAGGCAGTAAGCAGCAGATACACATCAAGTATAGAAATCCAGGTAACTACAGAGAATAACAACAATGTACACTTTACTTTTCCCCCAAATATCAGACAAGTCAATATCAATGAAAACAGTACCAAATAGCCAAGCGCACACCAGGGTAAGACAACCGGTCGGAGTCGTAAGGAAATAACTGATTAGACGTAAAGCTTCCCCCGTTCGCGAATCAAACCTGCGACTAGGGTGCTGACACATTTATACCGAATTACTATAAAGCTCCCCTCGATCACGAATCATACCTGCGACTCGAGTGCTGACTCATTTATACTGAATTACTATAAAGCTCCCCTCGATCGCGAATCATACCTGCGATTCGAGTGCTGAATCATATACCGATTTATCATATATATATCGAATTTATCAATACGCTCAGTAGGACTATACTTGCAACAAGGATTTATTGATTGGGAATTTAATTGCAACTTTCCACGTTTTCATACTATTTCAAAAGTAATCTGCAACTCAATATACAACCAAAGATACATATAAAGCATGTAGAGACATACTTGTGAGCCCTAAAGCTACCCGACATAGCATAATAGTCGCTACGTACGGACTCTCGTCACTTTGTACGCACGTAGCCCCCGAAGCAATTACACACAGCATATAGAACACCTATGGGGACAGTTCGCTCTTACAAGGTTTGACAGGAGACTCACCTCTTGTCGAATCTATCCCTCGGACCAATGACGCGCCCGAAACTCCGAACTCTACACCCGAGGACTCGGAACTAGCCAAACATGGTACAATCATATCAATTTATGCTCAAAGGAGGGAAATTATCCTATTTATTCAATAATTCAACATTCTTGAAGAACTCCCAAATTTCAACCACAGGCCCGCACACTCGGATTCTGAAACTTCTCGAAGGAATCACTCACCCATAGCCTAAGGATCATTAATATGTGATTTCTACTTGAATTCATAACCATAAACAGACAATTCACCAATTTTCCTCAAGAACCCTAAGTACTACCCAATTCTTGGTGTTCAATGATTTAGTAGGGAATTTAACTAGTAATTCATGTTTGAAACTAGTATAAGAGTGAAATTAACTTACCTCTTTAGTATCTAGGTAGTGAGATATTTTCTTTAATCCTCCAAGTCTCTAATGGTGGTGGAAAAATGAAAAAACGGGGTGAAATCCCGTATTTTAAAGAAAGTGCACTGCCCAGCTGCCCCTTCATCGCGATCGCGAAGGCCAATGGCCCAGGCCCCTAAGGCCCTTCAATGCGAATGCGGTACGGGGCCCGCGATCGCGAAGTATAGCCAGCTAGACCTCTGCGAACGCGGTGGATATCGTGCAAACGCGAAGAGTAAACGGGCCTGGCCCCATCCTACCACTATGCGAACGCGGAGACAAGGGTGCGATAGCGAAGGTCAGGGACCCAACCCATTGCGAACGCGGGGAGGAGGGTGCGATCGCGAAGGTCAGGGACCCAACACATCACAATCGCGGAGGGGACTTCGCGAATGCATATAGCATTCAGCCACCCAGCCCCACTCCTTCTTTGCGAACGCGGCCCCCTTTCTGCGATCGCGAAGAAGGAAACCAGATAGAGAAATTTATGGTTTCTTGAATTTAGCACCCGGGGGTCCTAAACTCACCTGAGACCCTCGGGACCCCGTCCAAAGGCACTGGCAAGTTAGTATTCATAATACGAACTCGCTCGAATTTCTGGAACATGAAAAACAAGAACAAAACTCAAAATTCGACCCCAAAACCAAATTGAATCAAACTCAAGAAGTTCAAGTTCTTGATTTCTATAATGACGCACTGGACCGACCTATACTACTCGGAATGACTTCAAATTTCGTAGGCAAGTCATGAATGACATAATGAAAATATTCCCGATCTCGGAACACCGTTCGGACCTCAATAACATAAAATCACGTCCCAACCCAAATTTCAACGTAAGGAAATCCTTATTTCCATATTGGTCGCCAAAATGCTCCCGGGTTATCGAAAACCCATTTCGAACATACGCCCAAGTCCAAATTCATCATACGAAGATACTGAAACTGTCGAAACTCAATTCTGAGGTCGTTTGCTAAAAATATTGACCGAAGTCAAACTTGGCCAAAAAGGTCGACCTTAAGGAACCAAGTGTTCCTATAGCACTATAAACACTTCCAAATCCCGAACCACCCATCCCCGCAAGTCATAAATCACACGAAGCCACTATGAGAAGTCTCATTTAGGGGAACGAGGTCCTAATATGCAATACGACCGGTTGGGTCATTACACGGAGCCCTAGTGGAAACTCCTACGAGGGGTAGAGGTCGAAGCCAAGGCCGCTCCAGAGGCCGAGGCAGGGGGAAACTCAGCCTAGAGCTCGAGCTGCAACACCAGTAATGGAGCCTTAGGTTGAGTTTTATGAGGATTTCCAGCATAGACTTTGACTCTTGGACCAACTCAGGTTACGGAAGTGTTCATTGCCACCCTAGTGCTTCAAGACGCTCCAGTTCGTTAGGTGGGTCTTATGGAGAGTGTGGCCCAGGCCAGTACATTTCTTATGGCACCAGCCGTCTCTCAGGCTGGGCGAGAAGCATAGACTCCCGCTACTCACACTCCGGAGCAGACAACTCCCCAGTATCAGACTCCAGTAGCCCTTCTAGTTTGGGTAGTTCAGCCAGTTATTGCGGCACAAGCCAGTGATGGACCCACCATGTCTTCCAAGGCTTTATGGAGATTTGACAGGTTTACTAAGCTGTTTCCAATTCACTTCAGTGGTGCACCTTAAGAGGACCCACATGATTATCTTGACAATTGTCATGAGGTGCTGCGGAACATAGGTATAGTGGAGACCAATGGGGTCGATTTTACTGCATTTCATATTACAGGTTCTGCCAAGAAATGGTGGAGGGATTACATATTGTCCAGACCAGATGGGTCATCTGCTCTAACTTGGGAATACTTCTCTTAGATCTTTCTAAAGAAGTTCCTCCATGTCACATTGAGAGAGGAGTATTGTAGTCAGTTCGAGCGTCTCCAGTAGGGTAGTACGACTGTTACTCAGTACGATACCCGTTTTTTGGATTTGGCCCGTCATGATATTCTTCTGCTTCTTACCTCTAGAGAGAGAGAGAGAGAGGGAGAGGGGGGGTGAAGAGGTTTATTGAGGGAATTACTTAGCTATCAAGTCTCAGATTGTCAATGAGACGAGGAGTGAGATTTCATTTTAGTGGGCTGCCAATGTCGCCAGGCGAGTCGAGATGGTTCTTGCGTAGGGGGAGGTCATGGGTCTGAAATGAGGCCTCCTCATTCTGGTGGGTTCAATGGTGCCTCATTTGGAGGCAGGAGTACTTTTGGTAGAGGCCATCCTCCAAGGTCGTTTCATTCAACACTTCAGGCATCACATAGTGCTTCAAGGAGTCGTGGTTCTTATGTGCCGCATTCTGGGCTTCCAGCTTATAGTGCACCACAAACTCCTATCATTGCACCCATATTCAGAGTTATTATCGTGGTTATCCGGCCCGCTCGGGTCAGTCTTAGTTTCCGCAACCATGGCATTAGGATGAATGTTTTTAGTATGGTAGTTTTGGGCATATCAGGAGGACCTGTCTAAGATTACTGGGCGGCATGCCACACCATCAGGGTTCTCGTGCCATGATCTCGGAACAAGTTTCTACACCACCTGCTCAGCCAGCCAGAGGTAGAGGTCAGACTGTTAGAGGTGGAGGTCGGGCCGTTAGAGGTGGAGGACAGCCAGTTAGAGGCCATCCCAAGGGTATGGTTCAGGGTGGTAGGGCCTAACCCCAATGTTATGCCTTCCTGACCAGGCCTAGGCTGAGTCATCTGACGTTTTTATCACAGGTACTATTTTAGTTTGAAGTAGAGATGCTTCAGTTCTATTTAGTTCGGGTTCTACTTATTCCTACATGTCATCCTATTTTGCTTCATATTTAGTTGTGCCTCGTGATTCTTTTAGTTATTTTGTGTATGTTTCCACACCTCTGGGAGATGCTATTGTTGTGGATCGTGTGTATAGTTCGTGTTTGGTTACTATTGGGAGTCTTGAGACTAGGGTATATCTTCTACTTCTCGATATTTTTGATTTTGATGTCATTTTGGGTATGGATTTGCTTTCACCTTACCATTCTATATTGGATTGTCACGCCAAGATGGTGACCTTAGCCTTGACGGGGTTGCTTCGATTAAAGTGGGGAGAGACTTTTGGCCATTCTACCAACAAGTTTATCTCTTATGTGAAGGCTCGACATATGGTCGAGAACGAGTGTCTAGCTTATTTGGCGTATGTCTTCGATTCTAGTACGGAGGTTCCTTCCATTGATTCAGTACCAATTATTTGTGCGTTTCCAGAGGTGTTTCCCGCAGACTTGCCTAGGATGCCACCCGATAGTGATATTGACTTCTGTATTGATTTGGCTCCGAGCACTCAACACATTTCTATTCTTCCATACCGTATGGCCCCGCCAGAAAAGAATCGAAGGAGTAGTTTCAAGATTTGCTTGATAAGGGCTTCATTAGACCTAGTATCTCGCCCTAGGGTGCACCTGTGTTGTTCGTGAAGAAGAAGGATGGATCGATGAGGATGTACATAGATTATCGATAGTTGAACAAAGTCACCAGTAAGAACAAGTATCCATTGCCGAGGATTGATGACTTATTTGATCAGCTTCAGGGTGCCAAGGTGTTTTCGAAGATTGATTTGAGGTATGTCTACCATCAGTTGAGGATTAGGGCATCTGATGTCCCTAAGACAACTTTTCGGACTTGGTACATGCATTATGAGTTTCTAGTGATGTCCTTTGGGTTGACAAATGCCCCAGCAACATTTATTGATTTGATGAATCGAGTGTTCAATCTTTATTTGGACTCCTTTGTGATTGTGTTTATTCATAGTATCTTGATCTACTCCCGTAGTCGAGAGGAGCACGAGCAACATCTTCGTATTGTACTTCAGACTCTGAGAGATAGTTAGTTATATGGTATGTTTTCAAAGTACGAGTTTTGGTTGGATTCAATAGCTTTTTTGAGGCACGTCGTATCAGCAGAGGGCATTCAGGTGGATCCTAAGATGATTGAGGAAATTCAGAACTGTCCTAGACCCACTTCAGCCACGGAGATCAGGAGTTTGGTGGGTTAAAATCGTTGGTTTGTGGAGGGGTTTTCATCTATAGCAGCCCCATTGACCAGGTTGACCTAGAAGGGTTCCCCGTTCAGATGGTCAGACAAGTGTGGGTGAGCTTTCAGAAGCTCAAGACTGCATTGACTACATCGCCAGTGTTGGTGTTGCCGACAGGTTCATGATCTTATACAGTATATTGTGATGCATCTCGTGTTGAGCTCGGTGAAGTATTGATGCAGGATGGAAGGGTGATTGCATATGTGTCGTGGAAGTTGAAGGTTCATGAGAAGAATTACTTTTTCCATGACTTAAAGAGTTGGCATCCATTGTTCATCCACTGAAGATTTGGAGGCACTATCTTTACGACGTGTCGTGTGATGTTTTCATAGATCATCGGTGCCTTCGGTATTTGTTCAAGAAAAAGGATCTCAATTTTAGGTAGATGAGGTGGTTTGACCTATTGAAAGACTATGATATCACCATCTTGTATCATCTTGAGAAGGCCAATGTGTTGGTCGATGCCTTTAGTAGAAAGGCAGTGAGTATGGGCAGCCTTGCATACATTTCAGTCGATGAGAGACCGCTTGCATCCGATGTTCAGACTTTGGCCAATTAGTTTGTGAGGTTGGATATTTCAGAGCCCAGTTGTTTCCTAGCTTGTACAGCCGCTCGATCTTCCTTTCTTGAGCGCATCAGGGAGCGGTAGTACGATGACCCTCATTTGCTTGTCCTTAGAGACATAGTGCGGCACATTGATGCCAAGCAGGTTACCGTTGGAGATGATGGATTTTTGAGGATGTAGAGTTGTATTTGTGTGCCCAATGTAGATGGACTTCATGAGTTGATTCTTGAGGAGGCCCACAGTTCCCGGTATTCTATTCATCCAGGCGCCACCACGATGTATCAGGACTTGCAGTAGCATTATTGGTGGAAGAGTATGAAGAAGGATATAGTGGAATATGTAGCTCAATGTCTAAATTTTCAGCAAGTAAAGTATGAACATCAGAGACCTGGTGGTTTGTTTCAGAAGATAGAGATTCCTGAATGGAAGTGGGAACATATCACTATTAATATTATTGTTGGACTCCCACGGACTCATCGGAAGTTTGATGCGATATGGGTTATTGTGGACAAGATGACCAAGTCAGCTCATTTCATTCCTGTGACAATTACCTATTCTTTAGAGCAGTTAGCTGAGATCTATATCTACGAGATCGTACGTCTTCACGATGTGCCCGTGTCTATCATTTCTGATCGAGGTACGCAGTTCACCTCGCACTTTTGGAGAGTAGTAGTGCATGAGATGGGCGCGTAGGTTGAGTTGAGCACAACGTTTCATCCTCAGACGGACACACAATCTGAGCGCACTATTCAGATATAGGAGGATATGCTCCGCGCATGTGTTATAGACTTCAGAGGATCGTGGGATCAGTTCTTACCACTTGCAGAGTTTGCCTACAATAACAACTACCAGTAGAGCATTTAGATAGCTCCCTATGAGGAATTGTATGGGATGGGACGCCAATCGCCAGTTGAATGGTTCGAGCTCGGGGAAGCTCGGTTGCTAGATAGAGATTTGGTATAGGATGCCTTGGATAAGGTTAAGATTATTCAGGATCAAGTTCGCACAACTCTGTTCAGGCAGAAGAGTTATGCCGATCGTCGAGTTTGTGATGTTGCATTCATGGTCTGATAGAGAGTATTGCTTCGAGTTTCACCCTTGAAGAGTACGATGAGATTCGGAAAGAAGGTCAAGTAGAGCCCTAGGTACATTGAACCCGTCGAGATTCTGTAGAGAGTGGGTGAGGTGGCTTACAGGCTCGCGTTACCACCTAGTTTATCATTTGTTCATCTGGTGTTCCATGTGTCCATGCTCCAGAAGTATCACTGTGGCATGTCCCATGTGTTAAATTCCAGCTCAGTCCAATTAGACAAGGACTTGATACGAGGAGGAGCCGGTGGCTATTCTAACCCGACATGTTCGACACTTGAGATCTAAGAGTTATCATTCAGTTCGAGTGCAATGGAGAGGTCAGCTAATCGAGAAAGCTTATTGGGAGTCCGAGTCATATATGCAGAGTAAATATCCACACCTTTTCAGTAGCCCAGGTACTTTTCTATGTTCGTTCGAGGACAAATACTTGTTTTAGAGGTGGAGATTGTGATGACTTGATAGGTCATCTAGAGTTTTAGAACCTAATTCTGTGTTTCGAAGCTTCTAGTAGCTTCTTAAAGCCTTCCTCGATTTACGTGCGCAGTCCAGGTATTTTTTTTTGAAGAATTTTATGTTAAAAACAGATAAAATATGAAATGTTTCCTTAAAAATCTATTTGAGTTGACTCCGGTCAATGTTTTGGGCAAACAAACACGGATTCATGGTTTGATGGTCTCGGTGGGTCCGTATCGTGATTAGGGACGTGGGCTTATGTGCGGAATCGAATTTAGAAGTCCCTAGCTCGAGTTATCACACTTTGTTGAAACTTGAAAGTTTAAAAGCTTAATGACTTTGAAAGTTTGACCAATGTTTGACTTTATTGATATCGGGTCCGATAATGTATTTATGACTTGTCTATCAAATTTGGTGAGAAACAGAGTTGGTTTGACGTGATATGGACTTCAAGTTGTGAAAATAGAATTTTCAAGTATTATTGAAAATTTCATTTGATTTGGTGCTCCATTCGTTGTTCTAGGTGTTATTTTGGTGATCTGATCGCACGAGCAACTTTGTATGATATTTTTGGACGTGTGTGTATTTTTAGTTTGGGCCGCGAGGGCTCGGGTGAGTTTCGGATAGGCTACTGATGTCGCCCAAACTCACACCAGTACTTGGAATTGTGAGGCGGTCGATGCAATTATAACTACCCAACGCGAGTCGGGGTCGATTCCATGGAGAGCTTAATGTGGTATTAGTTATATACCTAGTCTAGTGTATGATGAGCCCAAGATTGCACTTCCACATATTCGATTGTTCTTTGTACTTCTAATTTTTATGATATTGCTTGAAATTGAAAAGCTAAGAAACAATGTTTTCGGTTTTGTTCTTTTTCAGGTTATCAAAGATCTGGGTCTGCGACTTCCACCTAATTTGTTACCTAACGGGTTGAGAGCTTTAGGGCATGTTTTGTTGATCGGGATATAATATAGAAATCACACGTGATTACTCATTCTATACCTCTCGGTATATAACTACCCAACGCGAGTCGGGGTCGATTCCATGGAGAGCTTAATGCGGGATTAGGTATATACCTAGTCTAGTGTATGATGTGCCCAAGATTGCACTTCCACATATTAGATTGTTCTTTGTACTTCTAATTTTTATGATAATGCTTGAAATTGTAAAGCTAAGAAACAATGTTTTCGGTTTTGTTGTTTTTCATGTTATCAAAGATCTGGGTCTGCGACTTCTACCTAATTTGTTACCTAACGGGTTGAGAGCTTTAGGGCATGTTTTGTTGATCGGGATATAATATAGAAATCACACGTGATTACTCATTCTATACCTCTCGGTAGTTTGAGTGATTTTGCATGATTTGTCTTTCTCAAGTCCAAATGGGTATTTCATGAAACAAGTGATAGATGCTCAAGTAGGGTCTTACTATCTCTAGATTCGACCCTTTAATTGGGGCTATCAATTTCTTGAGTTCACCCTAATTTCTTGTCAACCAAGTTTTTCTAGACTTAGACTCTCTTTCTCAAGTAGAAACTAAGTCAATTAGTCATGAATCAATGTTTGCAACCATCAATTATTAAATTCAAGCAAGAACTAGGCTAAATATCATATACCCAATCATAAATAAGCCCTAAATCAATCTTCCATTAGGTACCCATACTAGGGCTGGGTCACAACCCTAGCTAACGGTTAGCTACTCATAGACCAAAATAAAGAAATTAAAGAAGAAACTAAGATTAAATTCACAATAGATGATTAAGAGAAGAAAATCGAATGTTAAAATGACAATATATTACAAAGTTACCCGAAACAGTAAAAGAAAAACGGCTATCTATTCTCAGGTGCTCCAACTTAACCTAAAAATGACAAAAAGATCTATTTATACCTAGCCAATATTATCGGACAAAATTGCCCATTTGGAGGTTGTGCGGCCGCACAATTCTGTGTGCGGTCTGCACTTTGAAGCTGACTTGACAGGGTGGCCTTCTGTGGCTGCATAAATCTGGGGTGTGGCCGCACTTCCTCTAATTGTGCGGACTGCACATTTCAGAGTGCGGTCGCACTCTTGATCTTGGGTTGGATATGGACAACTTCTGCAGACTGCACATTTATGAGTGGAGCCGCACTTTAGCATTCTACGACGTCACAATAATAGTGTGGTACGCACTTTTTCAGGCCCCCAAAACACATCTCTCAGATTCTTTTCATTGTGCGGTCCGCACTTCATAATCTGCGGTCGCACACAGTATTGTGCGGTCCGCACTATGGTCCTTTTTGCCTTTTTTTGGTCCTTGTCCAATTTTACTCCTTCTAGAGTTGATTTTCATTTCTTTGGCTCATTTCCCAATATTCCTGCAAGAAAGCACATTTCATAGTTCTCGGGAATACCTTTAATCATTTTTGGCTAAAACGTAAGTAAAACAGAGCAAATAAGCAGTTAAAATCCCTACTTATCAACTCCCCCAAACTTAAGCTTTTTCTGTCCTCAAGCAACTAAGGCAATTCCCACCTCCACTAGCAAAGGGCTATTTCAGTTGGCCTAAGTTGAATCAAACACACATCAATTGAGACCAACAATTACCCACACACTCATGAATCATGAACAAGCCTATTATTTGTATGTTAAAGCACAAATAGCTTTAATGTGACGCTTGAGCATCAAGAGTTGAGTTTGTTAATCAAGGAAGTTTTCACTTTCATGTAGGTCACTACGGATGCCAAACTCCTCCTCCTATACTCTCCAGAAGCTCATCTCACTCACGAATGAAGCATTCAATTCAATGACTTGAGAAAGATTCGCTCATCACTCTCAAAAGAATGTCACAAGCCCGACTCTAAGTACCATATGCTTTCCCCTCATCTAGATCACCACTAATGTAAGCTTACTCGGCTTGAAATCACGTAGGGCTTTTTTGGCATGTAATGAAGTCTTTTGGACTAAGAAGGAGAATATTTGAATGGAATTGATTCATCTTTCCTTTAGCACTTCATTTTCTCGTTTTGGCTCTTAGTTTGCCGACTCTTTGAGTCATTCTCTTTCCCCTTAGGGGAACTAGAGAGACTTGAAATCACTCTTTCTTGGTCATGCTATTCATACTTTTCTTCTTTGTTTTCTCCATGCTTTGAACTTTTGCTTTCTTTTGAATCTTTTCATCCCTTTCACATTATTCACTTTTCTTTTTGTGTTTTTTTATTCTTCCTTTCTTTTTCTTTGCCTTTCCTCTTCTTCATTTCTTTTCTCTTTTTCTTCCTTGATACCATCTTTAAACTCCTCGTCTCTCCCTCACACTTATTTTTTTGCCATTTGTTTCTCATGAGTGCTAAAGAAAGCTCGGGTGCCAAGAGAGAGTCACTATAAAATGGGTAAATGCTTGTAACGTGGTTATCGAATAAAAAAAGCTTTAGGCTCAAAAGGGTTTACTAAGGATGATATCATTGGTGGGTCATGGAAAAGTTTCAAAACGCGTCAAGGATAGCCTACAATCGTTTCTCAAGCCAATCTAACTTAGAATTTCGCCTAGAAACACATTCGGGGCAAGTTCTAGACCATTAAACGGGTACTTGGAGTTGTAAAAAAATACCTCACTTCTCACACAACCGGATTGTTAAAGAGAATAGAGTCGAGGGCCCAAAACAACCACATTCAAGATTGAAAGTCTCTAATGGTTCAACTAAACCACCTGATGATTGCCTAAGTCAACACAAGAGTCACAAGGTCACTAACTATAGCCATTTCTTTCCAAAAACTTGTTTTAAACCATACGCGCATAGTTAAGTGTGTTGGTACCAAGTGAAGCATGTTTGACCCTTATTTATTCATTAATACTATTGTTTCTACCATAACATCAAAAATGGACTCGGTCTCTTAAAAAGGTTGTCACGCCATCCATCGTTGGGAAGAGCCACCCGGTTCACACAAGACCCAGCTTTGAAAAGAATCGTGACATTAATAAAATCAAAGGCTTATTGTTCACTTAAAGATAAAAAGAAGCTAACAAATCAAAAAGAAACTATTAAAGTAAATATGAAGCTATACTATTAAGAATACAAAATGAGGAAGCTATGAAATAAACTACTGAATGTAAGGCAAATGGATATACAAACTGAGGGGAATAGAATATATATAATAGGTATGAGTATATACATAATGAAAGAGAAAATAAAGATAAAGAAAAAGAGTATTAATGTTATTACATGACAATGTCATCAAATGTCATCAAATCTAACCAAAATAGACCACCCTCGAATAGGAACAAACATTGTCCTCAATTCTTAGAAAAATCAAAATAAATGAGGGTAGAGAGTAAAGAAAACTCCCTATGTGGTCTCAGGGTGATTGGCAACATCACCACCCTAGGGCTCCGCCAACTGTATCTCATCATCATCTGGCTGGGGAACAACAGGGTTGGCGAGCATCTGAAGCATCTTCTCAGCAGTATGGGCAGTGAGACCTGGCTCGTCAGACTGGCCAACCGGTGCCTCTGTTGGTAGTGCTGCTGGGTTTACTGGTACTGATGAGTCTGTCTCCATAAATAGGTAAAATGGCAAATCACGCGTTGCTGCTATCTTCCTCACCCCATTTCTCAATCTCTCCAATTATTTCTTAGAAGCCTGGGATTTCCTAATCTTCTTCACATGCTTGCCCAAATCCTCAATAGCTCTTCCATGATCCACCAGTGTATCCATAATGGTCTTCTGGTTCTCCAGAATCTTCTTCAATGTTTCCTCTACTGACGGAGGGGCCTGTGGAGCTTCTGGAGTAGAGTACTAAGCTGCAACAGTACTGGATATGTCAGACAACTTAGAAGTGGTTGTCTTCATCTATTTGTTGAGTCTTGCCAAAGTCTGGGAGACTCGCAGCGCAGTTAGCAGATAAGTGGATGAGGTTGGCACAGTAGTTGATGGCCTAGAAGATAAAGGTGGTGGGCTGTCGACTGTCCCGGTGGAAGGCCCGGTTGCTGTGGAAGGCATAAGAGCTGTAGATGGCTCAGCAACAGACTATTTACCCACCACCGATGGCTCATCAGATTGACCAATGGTGGTAGTGGCCTTACCCTTTAACTTTAGGTTGTCTGCACCCTGAAAGTGATGCCATGAGAAGGGCTTCTTGGCCCTTACTTTTGTATCAGATGGCCATGGCTCCACCTTTGCATCGTTGAAATATTCTGTGAGGGTGTTGGGATATGGGTAGAAGCTTTCACCTTTCGGACAACTAATGTCATGTTGGTCGAAATGATGACACCCATATTGATTGGGTACCGACCATAATAGATGCCACTATAACTGCTCAGGGAAGTCAGAGATAGTTCTCATTCAAGCTTGGATCAATACGGCTACACACAAAGGTTTGCCACCCTTTTTCTTCACAATTTAGGGTGGCCTGGAGGATAGGAACCCCTGTTGTGATCAACGGTGGTAGTGGTCCTCGGGCAGCCAAAATCTCAGCTAACCAAGGGCGAGCTGCATCACCCATAGCAAGCTTTTGCAGGTACTGGACTGCCTCTACCTCCTCAAAGCACAGGTAGGTGTTCAGAGTGCTGGGGTCGAATCAGACTTTAAAATTTCTCACCTTTGTTATTTTGGTACCCTTTTTGGTGTGAGACACATTGGTATAGAACTCCGGTACAAGTGCTCATTTGCATCTCTAACAATTTGGGTGAACTACATCAACCCCTTTCGCTCCCGGAACTGTCTAAGGTTTGGATTGTGAATATACAAATCCTTAATTAAGAACTGTTGCTCAAGTTTAAGCGATCTCTAGGTCCACCATTCTCTGAACCTTGTGAAGGTCGTCAAACTCTCCAACCGATCCTCCCATGCTCCCTTCTTCTTTGACCTCTCTAGGTTTCCCACTCGAGTGTCACGTCTTCTACCATCATCCGGGACATCATCATCATCATCATCATCTATAGCTACTATTTCTGGAGGAGCAGGTGTAGAGGAGGGCTCTGAACCCAGGATACCGGCATCAGAACCCTCAAAAGAACTTGTTGTAGTGGAGGGTTCGTTGCGCAATTGATATCTCCTAGTGGGTTGTGGTGGTTGGGGCTGGGCCTCAGGTTGTACCTCCATTAAATGACCCTCGGAGGCTTCCCTAGATGGGGCATATGAACTAGATTCCGAGGGCTCTGAGGCCCTACCCCTCCTAGTGATCTGATTTCTGGCGACTGCTTTAGATGCAAACCCAGTGGGTGAGTGCCTTTTCCTCTGCCTTGGGAAGGATCATCTATCCCTTTGGTTATATCTCCTCTACCTCTTGAACAAACCATTGTCTGCAATACAAGGCACATAAGTTAGTTGGAGTTAAAAAAAGTTTAAACATTTGCATAACAGTTGCAGGACGACAGTCCACAAAAGAGATAGTGCAGACCGCATTTTGAGTGCGACTGCAGACTGCCATGTGCGGACCACACAATTTTAAAGTGCGGTCGCACATGTTTTTCTGCGGATGCACAATTTCATATGCGGAACGCACAATTTTGAGCACGGTCCACACTTTTCAAGCACATGTTTATCCTAACCCACAGACCTGCGGAGCGCAAAATATTGTGTGCGGTCGCACAATTTGAAAAAAATACAACAGTGACTTTAGGTTTCTTGAACAGTTTTCACAAATTAGACGTGGTATTTGCAAATAAACATGATCAATGGTCTACCCAGTCCCCAATGAACATACATGAAATTACCCATATGGTCTTAAGCAGATATGAAGAACATTTGACATATTTAGCCCAAAAAAACTAAACTAATCAAAAAAAGAAAAAAAATGAAATAATCTAACATGGATTGAACATACGAGTGATGAAGAAATGCAGGTGCGAATCTAGACTTGATGAAATGGATGTGTGAATTATTTTGTGATGCACAATGTTTGCTTAGGGCTCAAGAACTCAGAGTGAGTAAAGTTGTGAATAGTGCTCAGAGGCCCTATTTATAGGTTGACCAAGTCGGTCAAAAAGAGAGTTGAGCATGGCCACACAATGTTTGAGTGCGGTCCGCACTCTTTACCTGTACTTGTGCTGAGATTATGCGGTCCGCACAAAAGTGAGTGCAACCACAAAAATTTGTGCGTCCGCACATTTTTGTGCGCGGCCGCAGATTGGCCTATTCTTTGCAACTCAAAACTTCAGAGAGTTCACATATTTGGGTCACCAGTTGTGCGGCCGCATAATCTTCTCTGTGGTTGCAATCATAATTGTGCGGTCCGCATAATTTTTCAACACTTGGCTAATTTTTCAGTCATAGAACCTGCAATGCACACTCATTCTAGCAAATCACTTCAAAATCAGTTAGCTCAATACAAAACCTATCTAAAAAGGAAGAAATGAAAAAAGAAAAGAAAAATGGGTTGCCTCCCAAGAAGCGCATGATTTAACGTCGCGGCACGACGTAGCTTACCGTCAATCACTTGAAATGAATTAACGCCACAACGTGGCCATCATCAACTTTGCCAAGATAATGTTTCACCTAGTGACCATTGACTCTAAACACTACATCATTTTTGTTCCTCAAGTCTAATGCACCAAAAGGTGTCACATGCACAACCTCAAATGGGCCACTCCACTTGGACTTCATCTTTCCCGGAATCATCCGCAACAGAGAATTGAACAATAGCACAATATCACCTTCTTTGAACTCCTTGTTTTGGATGTACTTGTCATGGAAGTACTTCATCTTGTCCTTGTATAAGGATGAACTTGAATATGCATGGTACCATAATTGATCAAGCTCATTTAATTGTGCTACCCTTAAGTTGGTGGCGACATCCCATTCAAGATTAAGCTTCTTCAATTCCCACATGGCCTAGTGCTCAAGTTCCACCGGTAACAGACAAGATTTCCCGAACACTAACCGATACAGAGACATACCAATCGGTGTTTTGTAAGTCGTCCTATAAGCCCAAAGATCATCATCAAGTTTCTTCGACCAATCCGTCTGGTTGGCATTCATGGTCTTTGACAAAATACTCTTGATCTCCCAGTTGGAGACTTCTACTTGCATGCTTGCTTGAGGATGATAGGGGGGAGACACTTTGTGAGTGACATCATACATTGTGAGTAAGGTATCGAAAGTTGTGTTGCAAAAGTGAGATCCACCATCACTAATAATGGCCCTTGGAGTACCAAATCTCGTGAAGATGTTCTTTTCCAAAAATGCCACCACACTTCGAGCTTCATTGTTGGGCAAAGAGACGACTTCAACACACTTTGACACATAATCCACATCTACCAATATGTAAGTATTCTCACAAGAGCTCACGAACGGACCCATGAAATCAATTCCCCACGTATCAAAAATGTCAATCTCCAAGATGGTGGTGAGGGGAATCTCATTTTTCTTAGAAATCCTATCGGCCCTTTGACATTCATCACAACGCTTGACGAGATTGCCAGGGTCCTTGTAAAGAGTTGGCCAATAGAATCCACAAGTCAACACTTTTGTTGTCATTATAGCTCCACCATGGTGACCACCATATGGTGAAAAGTGGAAATCCTCAAGAATTTCCACTTGTTCTTCGGTATTGTCGAAACACATCATCGGGACAAATCCGGAAGAGATACGGCTCATTTAAATAATAGTCAAGGCAATCCCGTTTGAGATTGTTCCTTTGGTTTGAAGAGAACTCATTCGGTACAATGCACTCACAAGATAATTATCTAAGTCGGTGAACCATGGCATCCCGTTCATTGAAATGGCTAGGAGTTGCTCGTCGGGAAATGAATCATTTATCTCAAGGCTGTCATGTGGCCTCCCCTCTTCCTATAAATAAGACAAGTGGTCCGCCACTTGGTTTTCACTACCCTTTCGGTCTTGAATCTCTAGATCAAACTCTTTCAAAAGAAGCACCCACCGCATTAATCTTGCCTTAGAATTTTTCTTGCTCATCAAGCATCGAAGCGCCGCATGGTCGGTGTGTACAATCACTTTTGTACCCATCAAGTACGAGTGGAACTTCTCCATAGCAACGAGCTCTTTTTCGGTCAATGTGTAGTTGACTTGGGCATCATTCATGGTCTTACTAGAATAGTAGACCGGATGGAAGATTTTGTTGATAAGTTGCCCCAACACTGCTCCAACTGCCACATCACTTGGATCACACATGAGCTCGAAAGGCAAGCTCCAATATGGTGTGGTGATAATAGGAGTAGTAGTCAACTTGAACCTAAGCAGTTTGAATGTCTTCATACAATCCTCGTTGAAATGAAACTTGGAATCCTTCTCGAAAAGTTTACACAAAGGGTTTACCACCTTAGAAAAGTCCTTGATGAATCGGCGATAGAACCCCGCATGACCGAAGATGCTCCTCACTCCCTTCACGGATGTAGGGGTGGGAGTTTTGAGATCGCCTCAATTTTGTCCTTATCAACTTCAATACCATGCTTTGAAATTTTGTGACCGAGAACAATACCTTACTCGCCATGAAGTGACATTTCTCCCAATTCAAAACTAAGTTTGTTTCCTCACATCTTGCCAATACCTTGTCCAAGTTGTTCAAGAAATCATCAAAATAATTCCCCACCACAGAAAAGTCATCCATGAAGACCTTAAGAAAATCCTCCACCATGTCTGTAAAGATGGCCATCATACACCGTTGAAAAGTCGTCGGTGCATTGCATAACCCAAATGTCATCCGCGAGAATGCAAACGTACCATATGGACAAGTGAAAATAGTCTTCACTTGGTCTTCAGGTGCAATACAAATTTGATTGTATCCGAAATATCCATCGAGGAAGCAATAGAAAGCACGTCTGGCCAACCTATCAAACATTTGATCAAGAAATGGAAGCGGGAAATGACATTTTCGAGTGACTTTGTTGAGCTTCCTATAGTCCATGCACACTCTCCGCCCGGTGACCGTTCTTGTAGGGATCAATTCATTCTTTTCATTTGTTACCACAGTCATGCCCCCTTTCTTTGGGACACATTGCACCGGAGAGGTCCACAAGCTATCGGAAATGGGGTAAACAACCCCGACATCCAATCATTTTATGACCTCTTTCTACACCACCTCTTGCATTGCTTCATTTAATCTTCTTTGATGTTCAATGGAGGGTTTGGAATCCTCCTCCAAAATAATCTTGTGCATGCAAAAGGCGGAGCTTATACCCCGAATATCCGCCAATGTCCATCCTATCGCTTTCTTCCTCTTTTAGAGCACCGCCAAAGTAGAATCTACATGCACGTTAGTCAAGCAAGAGGAAAGAATAACAAGTAAAGTAGAACATGGGACAAGAAACTCATACCTGAGTTGTGGAGGTACTGGCCCAAAATGGGAGGCTCCTTGATTGAGGGCTTTGTAGGAGGAGTCTTCCGGTTCTCAAGATCTAAGGAATATTTTCGAGGTTCATAAGTGTACGACCCCATCCCTTGTAGTGCATTTACACATTCCACATAACCTTCCTTATCATTATCATCATGATTAAGCAATACGTCTTCCAGGGTATCATCAACATTCATCAAGACACTAGCATCATCAACAATCACTTGGGTCACTAAGCATACAAACGAACAAACTTCATTGCTATTCGGCTGCCTCATCGATTTGCACACATGGAAAACTACCTTTTCATCGCCCACCCGGAAGGTGATCTTACTGGTTTCCTCATCAACAAGAGCCTTCACTGTAGAAAGGAAAGGTCTACCCAAGATAATAGGCACCTCATAGTCCACCTTGCAATAAAGAATCACAAAGTCCGCAGGAAGGATGAACTTATCAACACGAACAAACACATAATCAATAATACCCAATGGTCTCTTCATAGTACGATCCACCATTTGCAACCTCATATATGTGGGTCTTGGTTCCCCAATTCCAAAAGTTTGGAACACCGAGTAGGGCATCAAGTCTATACTCGCCCCAAGATCACATAGAGCTTTGGCAAAGTCGGCACTCCCGATATTGCAAGGGATTGTGAAAGTGTCGGGATGTTCCAATTTCGGAGCCATTGAGTGCACAATAGCACTCACTTGATGTTTCATCTTGATAGTATTAAAATTCATTGATCTTTTATTTATTACCAAATACTTCATGAACTTTTCATAACCGGGAATTTGTTATAACGCCTCAACCAATGTCACATTAATGGATAAGCTCTTCATCATGTCAATAAAATTCTTGAATTGGTTCTCACTATTTTTCTTGGCAAGCCTTTGAGGGTATGGAGGATGAGGCCTTGGCATTGGTGTCATGCCCCAAACCCGGGCCTGGACGAACACGACACTCAGTGCCTGACTACATGTGACCGAGCGAACCAATCAGCTGGCTGAGTCAACATGTGATATCATAACATACTGAATGCGGAAGATAAACTAACACATGTTGATATACTGAAAGTCTAAATGATATAATAAAATGTGGAAACACTAATATAAGCCTGAAACATATATGTAGCAACATTGCTTAACTTTAAATACTTGTGACTCTATCTAACTGTTACTCTAGTCTATGAAGACTCTACTAAAGCACTGAAATCACTGACTGTTTGAAAACACTGAAGACTGTAAGGTAATGATAATGCCCCGAAAGAACTGGGAATCACCAAATAGCTGGTACGAGAATCCTAGCGCACTGAATCGTCAACCTGTAAATCATTACCTGCATTGTGAGATGCAGGCCTCGGGGAAAAAGGGACTTCAATACATTTGAATTGCACTAGTATGTAAAGAAACTAAAAGAAAGAATTATAAATATTGAAAATGAAACTAAGATAATGACTGCGAATTGATAATTGATAACTAAAATGATAACTATTGAAACTGAAACTAAAATGATAACTGATAGCTGATAGTTGATAACTGATAACTCATAACTTTACAAAGGAAGTAAGGATATGAATACTCCCACTTCTGAATGATAAACCACTTGTTTATTTGAATAAATAAACTACAGCCTCAGGCCCAATATATATGTGCACAAACTGTGGCATCAGGACCAAGTATATGTATACATTACTACGGCCTCAGGCCCAAAGATGCATAAAGCATAAACTGCGGCCTCAGGTCCAAAGATGCATAAAACGTTAACTGCGGCCTCAGGCCCAAATACAAGAGTTCAACACCGAGGGATTTAAAATCAGGAACTGAGAATCATACTGAAATACATGATACTGAAATACTGAATCATATTAAATTACATGATACTCGAATGCTGAATAGAACTAGACTCAGACATGTATTCATGAACTGATTATGAAAACTGAAACTTCAACTATTTATGACATGCTGAGTAATCTAGACTGAGACTCATGGGAATCAAACCCAAGTCTATATTGATTACGCACTGATTTCACAACGTTCAGAATGAAAGTCGTGAACGAGTTACGAAGCTAGAGAACCGAAGTCCTGCAACTATTGAAGGAACTAGGCTTAACTATATTTCAGAGTTAATTAGTAACGTGGTAAAAGAAAAATATTGTAGGAAGAATCATTAACATTCCCAAACATAGAGAGTTAGCCTCACATACCTTAACTTCCTGCTCTTGAGCATAATACAACATTCGCCAACCCTTTCAACTTTAAACATATCAATACAATTCAAAGGGATTTCAAATAAGCAATAATAGTCATGTTTTGGTCACTTAGGCATTTTATCAACACTTGGTTGCATAAAGCTCCATACCCCTTATTAATGGTGTTTCTACACCCAATAACCAATTCTTTTGCTCCTATATAAATTCTAAAGTCTCAAATAGTTATAATCAACATCATTTTCATCTCTCATAAGGTGAACAACACCCTTAACCAATAATCAACAATCAACAACCCAAACCTATAACCATTCATGCTTTTCTATCAAATCCATCACCACATATCTCATGAACTAGAGTATATAATCATTAATCCAATGTTAGAATCACTTAGAGGGTGAAAACATTACCTTTTTGAAGTTCAATCCCCTTGAATTCGAGTTCGAGGGTTCCTTCTCTAAACAATGATGTCCCAATCAAATATCTAATGATATGGAGGGTTTACCCATGCTATTAAGATGTTGGAAAATTGAAATTAACTTAGAATCACCATTAGAACTTACCTTTGATGGTGGAGGGACCCTTAAGGAGTTAGATTTTTAAGAGCTCGCCTTTCTAGAGCAAGTTTTTGTGTTTTGGGGTTGTGGTGGACGAAGTAGGGCTTTAAAATGACCCCCCAAGTGCACCCCCTACACACCTGAAGTCGTGACCGCGCAAAATGGCAGTAACACTGCCACAAGTATGCGGTCGCGCACGGGGTGCGCACCTGGGCGCACATATTGTGCATTGTTCTATAAAACACACAAAAACTCTTACATAGAGAGTCGTTTGTGTTCCACAATGTATCGTTTGAAAGCTATTTCAATGGCCTACACCTTTCATGTTTTGAGTTTTTCCAAATGCCTTACACATTTTCACTAAACCCTGCTGGAAGACGGACCTTCTGTAAACTTAGTAGATTTTATCGAATCTTATGCACCTCACTCTCCATCTTGATTCTGAAACAACTATTTTCACCCATACTCATCCCGCTAGGACTTCATATGTCTAAAATATCAAATTAATACACATTTGCACTTCGCTCGCCAATTCTCAAGCATGTCTAGACCCGTATGATATATTATGACTTATGTAAATCGTGGGTTTCGATTTTCAGGATAATCGGAATAGATTTGGAAGAGCAATTCTCAGCTTGAAGCTTTAAATTTGAAAGGTTTGACCAAGTTTTGACTTTTTAGTATTCTATCTCGGATTTGGATATTTTATGATTTGGTTAGCTCCATTAGGTGATTTTGGACTTGGGAGCGCGTCCGGAATGTGATTTGGAGGTCCATGGTAGAATTAGGATTGAATTGGCAAAATTGGAAATTTGGTGTTCCTCAGTCAATAGTGGTGATCGGCTCCCGCCTATACCACTAAAGAGAAGAAAGTACGGGGGTTAGTGCAGCTTTTACCGGAAGGGTAGGGATCGATTTCAACAGGGAGCTATATATGTTGGAGTTGAGTGTCTAAGTGATCTAATAGTGCGTTGTGTTCTCAATTGCACTTCTCGTCAAAGGGTTTTGTGATTAAACTACGGTTTAGTCTAGTCGAAATTACAAACTAACTAACTAATATCTTTTTGGATGTTTTCTCAATAGATAAAGGGACTAGGGCTGTGACTTTCTCCTAGGTGAATACTTGACGGGATCTAAAGCCTAAGGCTAAATTGTGCAAGCAATAAAGGCTCAAGTTGGGTATTAATATCTCTAGGTTTAACCCTTTAACTGAGACTATCAATCTCTTGATTACACCCCAATTCCTTGTTGGAATGATTTTCCTAGACTCAAGCTCTCTTTCTCAAGAAGAACCCAAGTCAAATAGGCACAAATTAGTGTTTGCAACAACTAATTTAACATTGAAAACACAAATCAGTCTAAATATCAACTACCCATAAACTTCTAAGCCTTAAATCAAAAGACCCATCAAATACCCATACTAGGGTTGAACCACAACCCTAGCTAATGGGTCTAGCTACTCATAATAATGAAAGAAAACAAACAAATAGATGAAGAATGACCCATAAGATTTAATTACAAGCTAATAATTGAAGATTCAATGATAAACCAACTATAAAATTACTCAAAATAGTCTAATACAGTTGTTCACGAGCTCTTCTCGAAGTTAGAGTACAAAAACTTTCGTAAAAATGGGAAAAGAAAGTATTTATACTAGGCCAAATTTTCTGGACAAAAATACCCCTGTGGGGGTACCGCGCATCGCAAGACACTCAAATGGTCTGAGAGTTGCCTTTGGCTTCTGAATCTCTGAAACTGGACAAAAAGGAGTGCGGCCGCGATGAGGCTTTTTGGCTTCAAACGTCTGTGCTCTGAACTTGGCAACTGCAGGCCGCATAAAATGTTCCGCGGCCGCGGTGGCTCCTACTGCGGTCCGCACAAAAAGGACCACGGACCGCATTGGCTTTTTCCTCCAAAATCCAAACTCTCTGAACCTGATCTTTGCGGACCGCACAAACTTGATTGCGGCCGCGGTGAGGCCATTTCGGTCTGCACATAATGCTTTGCGGTCGCAGTGCTTGAGTTTCAAAAATATGGCTCTCTGAATCTCCTTACTACGGACCGCACTAAATGGGATGCGACCGCAGTGGATCTGTTGCATTGTGCTTGGACTTGTTCTTGGTACTTGTGCATGTTTCACTCCTTTTTTAGCTGATTTTGCCTAATTGTCACCTTTTTTACCAAACCCTGCAAACAAGTACAACATGTAAGCCCTTGGGACTATTTTGTATACATCTTTAATCAAAACTCAAGCAAGAAGGAGTGTAAAATGAACTATAATCCTTAGTTATCAACTCGCCCAAACTTAAGCTTTTGTTTGTCCTCAAGCAAACAAAATAAGCCCCACCTCTTAAGATTAAATACAAAAAATTCAGCTGCCCTAAACTGACCTCTTCTAGCATCAATTGAGACTAACAATTGCCCTAAATTCAAATGAATCATTAAAAACATTCGACCTTCTAAACACCATGGATTTAGTGTGACACAAGAGCATCAAAAGTTGACTCAACCCATCAAATAAACTCTTTCTACTTCTTTGGTCATTGTGGACCCAAACTCATACTACTCAACTCTCCCTAAGCAAACCTCACTTTTAGATTGTAGCACTCAGAATGAGGATAATGGAAACACGCTCATCTCTCTCAAAGAAAGGTCTCAAGTCCGTCTCTCAGTACCATAAGTTTGCCCCTTATGTGAGTCACCACTAATGTAAGCTTCATTCAACTCAAGATCATATAGGGCTTTTATGGAGATATAGTGAAGGCTTTTGGTTCAAGGTAGGAAATATTTGGTCAGGTAGGTTCCATATTCCCTTAATCACTTCATTTGCTTCATTTTGGCGTACATTCTCTTGACTTTTTGAGTCATTAAGTTCTTTCTGAGGGGTTAGAGAGACACACTATCACTCTTTTCTTGTTAATTTCAAACCTTTTTCTCCTTTCTAAATGTTCCACACCTTTCATCTCTTTTCTTTTATTGATTCCCTTTATTTCTTCTAAATTGTTCATTCTTTTTTACTTTTTGATTTTCTTTCTTGTTCATTGCCTTTCCTTTTCTTTATTTTGTACCTTTTTCCACTTTGTTGCAGTCCTCGTCTGTCCCCCAAACTTATGATTTTGACTTGTGATAAGGAAAGATAGTGTGCCAAGAGAGGGTCAGAATGGGTAAAGGCTTGTATCGTGGTTTTTGAAAGAAAAAAGTCTAAGGCTCAAAAGGGTTGACTAGGGATATTATCATTGGTAGGCTATGGCAGTTTTCAAGACATCATGCGGATCAAGGAGAGCCTATAATCACATCTCAAGTCAAACTACACTTAGGATTTCGCATAGACAAACATTCAGGGCAAGTTCTAGACTAATGGCTCGGGACTTGGACTTGCAATTCAAATTCTCACCACACACGCTATGGGATTGCTAAAGAAATAGAGTCGGGGGCCCACAATGAGCTTAGATAAGATTTGAGAAACACAATGGTCCCGAAAAAACACTTGATGATTATCGGCCAACACAAGAGTCTCAAGGTCACAACATTCACCATCATATACACAACAAT
This sequence comes from Nicotiana undulata, assembly GCA_005239495.1. Taxonomy (NCBI): domain Eukaryota; kingdom Viridiplantae; phylum Streptophyta; class Magnoliopsida; order Solanales; family Solanaceae; genus Nicotiana; species Nicotiana undulata. The sequence continues at coordinate 28,617 of ML262134.1, forward strand.
TTGTTTTTGACCATAGAATCAAAGGCAAATGTGTTAGGCCCAAGTGAAGATTTGCTTGAGGCACAATTACTCACTAGATACTATTTACACAAAAAGAAAAAAGAAAATGGACTCAAACCCTTAAGAATGTTTCCATGCCATCCATCATCGGGAAGAGCCACCCGGTTCACACAAATTTCACCTTTGGAAAGAACCGTGGCATTAAGAAAACAAAAGGCTTATTGCACGCAAAATTCAAAACAAGAAGCTATGAAAATAAAATAAGAAGCTATGAAAGGAAAAATGCGGAAAGTAAAATAAATATATACAAGAGGGGATTTAGTCGAATAGACATAAGGGGGGATGAATATATACATCAGAAGGTAACTTTATATACAGACTAGAGTTGCAAAGTACGAAAAGTAAACTAGAATGGTAAAATTATGTACATACGAAAAGTAAAAAGAAAGCATAATAAAACGTAAATAGTGTCATATATACAATCATCCAAATAGGTCTACCCCCTCAAATGAGATCTAGCATTGTCCTCAATGCTAACTAATCACAAATAGCTCAAAATAAAAGAGAGAGTAAAAAGAAACTCCCTATTGGCCCTCCGTCTGCATAGGCTCATGAATCTGGGTCCCTGGGTCTGTGGACTGATCGGGAACCTGTGACTGGCTCCTGGTAACCTGTGTCTCCACTGGGACCTGTATCTCCACTAGGTCTTGGGCCTATACTGGAATCTGGGTCTGACTAGAGGAACCTCCCGGCGAGTCCTCCAACTGTATAACAACATCAACAGCATGGGGAATCACCATCCTCCTCTTTGTTTGTGTCTCTATCTCCTGCTCCGACTCAGGTTGGGCTGTTGGGGCCGGGTCATGCAATAAAATCTCCAAAGGAAAGTGATCAGCCTTCATCTTCTATACCTCCACCCTCAACTTCTTCACTGACTCCTTGGAATCACGAGTCTTTCTCATTTTCTTTGACTCCTTAGCAAGCTCCTTCAATGCATTTCCATGAGAAGTAACAACATCCATGATCAATTGCTGGTTCTCTAGGAGCTTCTTCTGGTTGTCCAGAAGCTCCTTGAGATTGTCCTCCACTGACTGTGGGACCTGTGGCTGAGGAGGTGCAGACTGGGCTGCCACTGATGTAGAAAGTACAAACAACCTAGAAGTAGCTGCCTTCATCCAGTTGTTGATAGTGGCGAGGGTATGGCCCAAACGGTGGGCAGTCAAAGGGTATGTTGCAGATGTGGGAATATCTGGGGTTGTAGAAGTGGAGGGTCCTGGAGCCATGCTTGGGGTGGCTGGAGGAGGCTGAGTATGAGGCACTACTACTATTGGCTCTTCAGACTGACCAGTAGAAACAGTGGATTTGCCATTGCCTTTAGGGTTGTCATCACCCTGTAGGCTATACCAGGAAAAGGGAGCCTTTGGCTTTACCTTCACATCAAACTTCCTCTTTTCTACCTCTTGATCCTCGAAGTACATGGTCAGGAAATTTGGGAAGGGGTAGGATCTATCACCTTCGTTCACCACCCGTGTAATCACCTCGAACATCACATTCCCTATGTTGATTGGGTACCCCTCCATGATTAATGCCACCAATATAGCCCCGGAGATAGGAAGAGAGTTTTCGTGAGTGGTGGGGTCTATCCTACTGCACACAAACGTCTCCCACCCTTTTGCTTCGAAGTTCAGGGTTCTCCTCATAATTTTTACTCCCGCTGTCAATCATTCTGGGGTGGTACATGGGATTTCCAAGTTCTCTGCTAACCACGGACGGGCATCCTCCCCCAAATCTACCTTCCCTAAGTACAACGCCTCATCTACCTCCGGGAAGTCAAGGTAGTCATTGATCATTTTTCCGTCAAACATTACTGTCAAATTGTGCACCTTAGTCACTTTAGTGCCCTTTTTTATGTGGGAAACATTGGTGTAGAACTCCTTAACTAAGAGCTCATTGGCCTCCACCACTTGGCATGTGAAATAGTCCCAGCCTGCTCTCTCTCTAAACTCCCTCAGCACATTGGGGTTGTTAGGCAAAAGGTCCTTTATAATGAATTTCCGCTCCGGTATCAACTTTCTCTCGGGCCACCATTATCTGAACTTGTGGAAGGCCACTTCACTCACAAATCCATCTTTCCATGCTTCCGGTTTCTTGGTTCTCTCTAATTCTCCTACTTGGGGCTCACCCCCTCCTTCTTCTTCTGCGAAATGCTCACTGGATATTGAAGTTGTAGGTGAGGTAGAATAGTCATTATCACTGCCCGCAGCTGATACCTCAGACGACTCAGAAGACCTTTGAGCTGATGCTTTGGTAGTCGGGGAGCTCGAAGGTGTATCTCTCAATCTTTTTCTTTCTAGCAAGTCAGGAACATACTCTGGCACGGATTCTGAGTCAGATGCCTCCTGGGAGGGCACATACTCACTTCTCGAATGGGAAGCAGCTCTATCAATAACTTTAATTGTCTTCCTGGTATCTTTGATATTTTTTCGGACTTGGGGAGTTAGTTTGATCATGCCCTTTACTCTACCCCGAGAGGACTCTCCTTTTCCCTGTTGTTTGCTACCACCACCTCGCGATTGAACCATTGTCTGTAAGTGGAATTCAGTTTAATTTTGTTAGTATCACAGTATTAGATGAATTAGTGAAGACTAAGATTGCAGGTAGTTGAAGGCAGAATTGCAGAATAGCAGACCGCACAAAATGAAGTGCGGCCGCAAAGAAGGTACCGCGGTCCCCACAAAATGCACTGCGGTCCGCAATGAGGTGGGGTTCAGACTACCCACTCTCTGATTAAGGCCACCGTGGACCGCACAAAATCCACCGCGGTCGCGGTCCTTAACTTTTAACCTCTCTCAAGTTAAACAATCGCGGTCCGCACAAAATGGTATTGCGGACCGCGATGAGTAATGAATAGTAACACTAACCTAGGGTTTAAAAAATTAATCCCAATTTGAGCCTAAAATCACATATTATTGACCCCCTAGGTGTTTAATCAGTGTTTTAAACTAATTAGTCCTAATTAAACCAGTATTAAGCAAACCTTATGCATTGATTGAAAGAAAAGGGAAGAAAAAGAAGAAAAAGAGGAAAAAACAAATATTTAAAAAGAGAATAACAAAGTTAAACAACTAAGAAAACAAAATTAAAATTACCAGATGTGATATGCAGTGTAGATGAATGAGAGGATGAACCTCATCACCTTGGTAATCGTCCACTTCATCCCCCAATGGAATATTTCCGAGAGGATCATTGTTGAGAGCCATTTTTGTACCTATAATCAATTCACAAAAAAAATTAGTAACTTGGAAGGAAATGAAGACAAGCCACAAAGAAAACTAAATATATAGATAAAAAAAATTTAGCTCCGCGACAACGGTGCCAAAAATTTAGGTCGCCCAAACTCACACCACTACTTGGGATTGTGAGGCGGTTGATGCAATTATAAATACCCAACGTGAGTCGGGGTCGATTCCATATAGAGTTTTATGTGGGATTAGGCATATACCTAGTCTAGTGTATGACGTTCCCAAGATTGAACTTCCACATATTCGATTAATCTTTCTATTTCTATTTTTTATGCTAATGCTTGAAATTGTAAAGCTAAGAGACAATGTTTTTTGTTTTGTTGTTTCTCTGGTTATGAAATATCTAGGGATGCGACGTCCGCCTAGTTGGTTACCTAACGGGTTAGAGATTTAGGGCATGTTTTGTTGATCGGGATATAATATGGCAATCACACGCGATTACTCACTCTATACCTCTCGGTAGTTTGAGTGATTTTGCCCAATTTGGCTTTCTCAAGTCCAAATGAGTATTTCATGAAACAAGTGTAGATGCTCAAGTCGGTTCTTACTATCTCTAGATTCAATCTCTCTTTCTCGAGTAGAAACTAAGTCAATTAGGCATGAATCTATGTCTGCAACCATCAATTCTTAAATTCAAGCAAGAACTAGGCTAAATATCATATACCCAATCATAAATAAGCCCTAAATAAATCACCCATTAGGTACCCATACTAGGGTTGGGTCACAACTCTAGCTAAGGGTTTAGCTACTCATAAACAAAAATGAAGAAATTAAAGAAGAAACTAAGATTAAATTCATAATAGATGATTAAGAGAAGAAAATCTAATGTTAAAATGACAATCTATTACAAAGTTACCTAAAACAGTAAAAGAAAATGGCTATCTATTCTCAGGTGCTCCAACTTAACCTAAATTTAAATAAGATCTATTTATACCCAGCAAAAATTATCGGACTAAATTGCCCCTTGGATGTTGTGCGGCCGCACAATTCTGTGTACAGTCCACACTTTGAAGCTACTTGACAGGAAGGCCTTCTGCGGCCGCATAAATCTGTGGTGGGGCCGCACTTCCTCAGATTGTGCGGACCGCACATTACTGAGTGTGGCCGCACTCTTGATCTTGGGTTGGACATGGGCAACTTCTGCTGACCGCACATTTATGAGTGCGGCCACACTTTAGCACTCAGCGACCACATAATAATAGTGTGGTCCGCACTTCTTCAGGCCTCCAAAACACATATCTCTGATTCTTGTCGTCAACGGCATTTGCGAGATCTGGCTCGCATTTGCTAAGAAACCATTGCATTTGCGAGCTTGGGCATGGCATGGGTACTCGTATTTGTGAGGGAAAAGTTCACATTTGCGAACTTTCCTGTTCCGCTTTTGGGAAGACAGAGTCGCATTTGCAAAGAAAGGTCCGCATTGGCGAGGGCAGCAGGGTTCGCATTTGCGGCCATTTTATCGCATTTGCGATAACTAGGATTTGAAAAGAGTTCGTAATTATGACCTCTTTATCGCAATTGCGATGTTCAAAATTGCAAACATGACATCGGAGTTGCGACATCTACAACTGAAAATATATGAGTTAGATGGGATTTTTGTTCATTCTTCAAATTTTCAAAACTAGAACACCCTAGAGGCGATTTCCCCAAACACCCTTCTTCCCCAAATCATTGGTAAGTGATTCTAATCCATTTTCTTTCAACCTTTCTCTATATTTCCTAATATTTCAAACTAAAATCTAGTGTCTGCATGGTGAAAATTGGGGGTTTGAGTAGAATTAGGGATTTTTGTAAAATTGGGATTAAGCCTCAAATTGAGGTCAAATTCCGAAACAAATTACATAACTGGGCTCGAGGGTGAATAGGTAATCTGGTTTTGGTCCGAATTTCAGGTTTGGACCAAGCGAGACCGAGAGTTGACTTTTGTTGACTTTCTCAATAATGACCTAAATTGAATCCTTTGCGATCGTGGGTAGTTCCTAAGTCTTAATTTGAATCGTTTGGTTGGTAATTTGCTAGATATTGCTGGTTCAGAGGCTTGTTTGAAAGGCAAAGATGTGGTTGAGCATTGGGTGATCTTTGGAGCGAGGTAAGTGTTGAGTCTAACCTTGATTTGAGGGAATTAAGAACCCTCGGACTATGTGCTATGTGAATTTCATGAGAGCGGCGTATATGCGAGGTGACGAGTGCTTATACGCCACCAAATTACCTGTTTTTCATGATTTTCTACTTCTCCTTAATTATCTTTTTCCCTGTCTTAACTGTTATATTCTCTAAATATTTTCCATGCTTAGCTGCTACTTGGTAATCAATGTCTTCTCCTTTTAATGATGTTAGATCTTATCATAGTTTCACGATTTCCTGCTATTTGCTTAAGTTGGTTTATTTGCACATTCTAATTGTCAATTACTGGACCGGTCTCTCTATCCAGTATTACTTATGTAGATTCCCATGTTGTACAAGGTTTCTTTTTTATTCAGTTTGGTATTTATTGATCGTAAAGGCTTTTCGTGATTTGAATTGTTGATTTTACTGTGCACATTGAGTATTTGGTATTGATATGGAGGGATCGGGTTGCACGCCACAATAGGTGAAATAAGGGTAGATTGATATGGTGTAATAAGGGTGAATTTGTATTGTACGGTGGGATCGGTTTGCACGCCGCAACCGATAAAAAAAGGGTGGATTGTTTCGGTGAAGTAAGGGTGAATTATGATACATATTGTGATATGGTGGGATCGGGTCACCCCCAACATATATACATATTATTCATTGTTGTTGATGTTGTTATGGTGAAATAAGGAAGGATTTTGTGTGGTATGGTGGGATCGGGTTGCGCACCGCAACAACCTGTGTGTTTCTATTTGCTTGAGCAATGTTGGTTTTATGGTATTTTAATTTGAGCTCTAAGGATTGGTAATTCTGAACATCACTGGCTTATTTCTTGAGGTTGTAGCTATTATTTTAAATTGATTGCCTTATTTCGTTCTGTATTTCCTTTTGTCTTTATTATTTATTGTGTACAGGTTGTAGTGTGGGTGACCCGCCTTAGCCTTGTCACTACTTCGTCGAGGTTAGACTCGACACTTACACAATACATGGTATCGGTAGTACTCATACTACACTCTGCACTTCTTGTGCAGATTTTGGCATTGGTCATAGCTGATCGTGAGGCGTAGCAGCTAGGATTTTTCTCATTGGAGACTCGAGGTAGATCTACTGGCGTCCGTTGACCTTGAAGTTCCCTTCTATTTTCCCTATTTTACTGTTTATTTTCATTCAACACAGTTGTATTTCTTTCAGACTCTGTTTGTAGAAAATCCTAGAAGCTCGTGAATTTTGACTCTAGATCCGGATGGTAGTAACTATTATGAGCATTTATATTATTCCGCACTCGATTTTATTCATTTTTGATTAATTGACTTTATTTATTGAAATTGAATAATAACTAGCATAACGGTTCTCTAACATTGGCTTGCCTAGCAAGTGGAATGTTATGCGCCATCACATTCTCGAAGTTGGGAATTTTGGGTCGTGACATGTGTGTATTCAGGAAGGTGCACTGCGTTTGGACTTGCAGATGCTTGATTGATATTATGGTAATCGCCCGGTTGATCGACTACTGATGTTTAGATTTTTGAATGTGTCACGAAAGAATTTTCAAAGTATTTCTTGTGATAAGATTGTGTATGAAGGATGTGTCGATTACTTGAGTGGTCAAGTTGGGATAGGATATGGTGATTCGTGTATTCTAGAGATTCGAAGACCAGTATTCTCAAAGGCAAATTGTTCCCTAGTTGCGGATAGTGAAGGTATGTTCAGAGGTTGACAGTTGAGTGTATGTATTGTGGATGGGTAATATGGACTCAAAGGTTATCTATCTATTTTGGGAGGATAGAGGTTGAATTTGAGAGCACTGGTAGGCCCACTGAGGATATGTATTCCACATTGAGTCAGATTTTTTTACATAACATAGCTATTGTTGAAGGGTGTGTCATCGGTTAGAGTTGATCTTATTCCTGCATGATATGTTTGGGGTGTTTCTGTACTATGTTACGGTGGGTTTTGAGACTATTGACTATTTACACTCATGATGCGGTTCTACTTGGGCCTTGTGGCCGAATTTGAGTGAGATGGTTCTTGGGGTGTTGATTGGGTGATTGCGCCTTGGTTATGGTTTTCCTGTTTGTGGTATATTGTGTTATTCGTTTCTCTCTAGTTATGATCGTGCATATCATATATTTTTTATTTATCTGCATATGGTTGAACTATGAGCATCATGGTTTGAGGTATTTCATATGGACCAGTGTTTGCATTAGGTCGTGCATCGATGCAGAGTTATGTTGGGATATGATCCTTTTGGTAGATTTCGTGTGTCTTGGTTCTCCTTTGTGTGATGGGTTTATAGCATTGTGCTCGTGGTGGTATTTGTTGAGCTTGCGGGCCAGTTCTCTCATTTGAGTCATTTTCCATTTTTTGGTGCACTTGAGTTGTTGCTTATTGGTGCACGAATTGCATGGTATGTGGCTCTAGGTGCTTTGTGGCATGTTGATCAAGCATCTTGTACTGGGTGAGATGACGTTATTGGGCCTGGAGTTAGTGTTATCTTATTTAATTACAGTATGTTTGGAAAAATAATATCAGAAGTCAGCTTAGAAATTGGGTTGTGGTTCTTGTTGGGCGAGGGAGATCCACGACTTGTTAATCTGATGGGTGGTTATGAGTCTTTGTGTGTTACTTTCATTATTAGAAATTTACAAAGAGTTGGAACAAGGTTTTATTGGATATAAGGTTTGTTACCGGTACTTGAGCATCTATATTATGGTCGGGAGGTATTGATGTGAGTATCTGAGTTATGTGGTATATCGTGAGACCACATCTTGAATTATAGTTATGCCTTGATACAGCTTGTTCATGCTTATACACTGTATAGATGTGAGAACCGGGTTTTGTGATGAATTTCGGATGTTGGAAACTGGGTGATAAGATTTACGGGCTAAGGTTGAAGTAAGGATCTTCAGTTATATTGTGTTGTCAGTCTTGCATGGATTGGGGTGACTTGGGATCACCCACGAGTATCTGCATGGTGAGTTTACAAAGTGATTTGATGGCTTTGGAATAACTCTTAGCACATTCAAGGACAAACGTATGTTTAAGCGGGGGAGAATGTAACGACCCGCCCGGTTGTGTTAAGCATTTGCATTCCGTTCAGTTGTTTGAAGTGTTAAGTAGCTTCATGTGATGTACTATGACTTTTGTGAATTGTTGGTTTTGATTTTCAGGTGATTCGGGATTGATTTGGAGGAATGATTCTCAATTAGGAAGCTTTAAGTTGGAAGAGTTTACTAAGTTTGGCTTTTGTGTGTTTAACCTCGAATCCGAGTTTTGATAGTTCTGTTAGGTCTGGATGGTGATTTTGTCTTGGGCGTATGCTCGGAATTGCATTTGGATGTTTCTAGATTGTTCTGGCGCTAATTGGCAAAAGTTAGCAATTTGAAGATTTGGAATGTTTGTAGGTTGACCAGGGGTTGACTTTGATGATGTTGGATTTGATTGTTGATCTGGAAGTTGGAATAGGCTCGTTATGTCATTTGGAAATTTTGTGCAAAATTTGAGGTCATTTCGAGTTGGTTTGGTATGGTTCAGCTCAAGTCTTGGAAGTCGAAAGTTTATTAAGTTTGATTTGAGGTGTGATTCATGATTTCGGTGTTGTTATGAGTGACTCAAAGCCTTAAGTAGCTCTGTTTTTATGTTTTGGGACTTTTTGGTATACTAGAACAGGGACCCGAGGGGCTCGGTTGAGTTGCGAACAGATTTCAGATCATTTTGGAACATTTTGGTTAAGGCTAGTTTGTGGCAAGATCTGGTGTGATCGCACCTGCAGAACTCTTGGCGCAGGTGCAGAGTCTGCAAGTGCAGAAACGTGGCCGGAGAAGCAAAAGGGGCTTAGGTTAGAAATCTCCACAGATGCAAGATTTGGGATGCATATGCGGAAAGGCATAAGCGGTCTTTTGTGTACAAAAGCGGGAATAGACGCAGGAGAGGATTTTGGCTTGCACCTGCAAAGTTGCAGAACCGGAAATGGTTCCGCAGGTTTGAGAGGTATGGCTACAGTGATTTACTATAGAAGCGGGATATTCATCGCAGAAGCAACGTTGACAAAGCGACTGGGCGATCGCAGATGCAAAGATCTGGACAGCTTCTATCTTTTCGAGGTTGAGTTATTTTACTCATATTTTGAGATTTGGAGCTCGGTTTTGGGAGAATTTAGAGAATTATTGCCACATGGATTGATTATATTTCATGTTTCCATCTTCGATTTTGGCAATTGATTGATGATTTTCAAAGAGAAATTGGGGGTTCAGTCCCAATTTTTCTAAAGTGAATAATTGTGATTTGAACATCAATTCGGAGACGGATTTGAGTAAAATTAGTATGGTTGGACTCGTATTCGAATGAATTGTCACAATTTGTGAGTATTGTCGGGTTATGAGGTACGATTTGGGTTGAATGTTTTGTTGACTTTGAGTATTTGACTAAAGATTCGACTTTTGTCATTTGGGTTTGTTTCCTATAGCATTATTTGATATTTTTGAGTTGTTTTTGGACAGCTTCGGATCGTTCCGAGGTTGAATTGCGTGGGATGGCGTCTCTAGAGTGTTGTTTGGCTTGCTCGGTAATGGTTTTGGCTTACTTGAGGTAAGTATCTTATCTAAACTTGGTTGAGGCACTAGTTGCCGGAGTTATTTGTGATAGCTATGTTCTATGGGTGTGCATATGTATTGGGATTGAGCCCATGTGTGAGCACCAGGGTATTTATCCATGCTTGGGATAATGATTATGCTATGAAATACCTTGAATGGATTGTTAAGCTTCCATCTGTGATGTTTTTCATATTTGTAACCTTGTTGTGAACAATTTGATCCATATTTGAGGTTACATAGAGGCTAATTCCCTGAATGAACTTGATAATTGCTATTTCGATGATGAAATTACCGATTGAGCTATGATAGAACACTTTGCACATGCCTACACTCTATCATGATAATGTGCTAGTCCAGGAACATGAAATCTGATATTCATCCATCATATACATGTGTTCTTGTATATTTGCTTCTGTGATATGATTTGGACTGGATGTTTGTGACCCCGCCGGGAGGATTGAATTGATATTCCTGTGACCATGTTGGTGGATTGTATTGTTATGCATGGGATCACATTGGGCTAACTGTGTTGTTATAAATGTGACCACGCCGGATGGATTGTATTGTTATGCATGTGACCATGTCGGGAGAATTATGATAATGAGCATGTGAACACGTCGGGCTGGTAGCACGTTGAACTGGTTTTGCTTTCTTGTGGATATTGATCCATCCCCCTAAGGTCACCCTCTCATGTTTCTCTCTTGATGGTGTACACGCGAATTGTGAGAAACCGGCAGTTTTCTAGTTAATATGAGCTTTGGGGGAGCTGGTTATTGTTATTTTGATGTGGTTTCATGGCGTAACAAGACTTATTGGCTTATTGTTATTTGGATCAGGTTGTGCGCTGCAACGAATTGTTATTTGGTTATTGCATTTTACCTTAACTTTTAATTTCCTTGACTGTTTACCTGATTTGCTTGGATATTTTCCTTATATGATGGATTGTTGAATGAGTAGAACACTTCAAAACAAAGAATTTTGAGCACCAAGGTCGTTTTACCTGTTATTTCTTGATTTGATCACATATATGTTCTATACTTGTTGGATTTAAGAATTTTCACAGGTGACTGGTAAGTATAATTTATAATTATTGATTTTATTTCCTCTCCAAGGTTAGTTATGATACGTATTGAGTACATGGGATTAGTTGTATTCATACTACACTTCTGCACCTTGCATGCAGATCATGGAGTTGATGTTGCGGTACATGGGAGGAGCTGGCATTGAAGATATATCCGTTGTCCGGACATGGCTACCACTTGTTCTCTGTAGTCTTAGATTTGACTTATGTTTTTGTATATTCAAACAGATGTTGTATTACTTCATACTAGTTTTGTAAATCTAAGCTTTAGTGGCTCGTGACTTGTATTACCAGTCTATGAATTATTGTATAAATTTTTAGTTGTTTCATTTATTGATCCCCTCTAAATTGAAGTGTGTTGACTGTTAGTTGGTGTCATCAGGACTGGTGGATTTTTGGTCGTGACAATAACACACCTTAATAGTTTGATACACCATATGGAATTTAGCAATGTCTATATCTGAAAAACAATACTATAAGATTCTCAATAATTAACAACAATTCCCAAAATCTCTTCTGCTAATAGAAAGGTAAAGGCGTACATGCACAAACTAGAGATATCTTTCTGGATATATAATTTTGTTCCCTTGGCAGCTTTTTTTTTTGCCTTTTCCTTGAACTACAATTTTTCTTTCTCAAGCCTTTCAAATTCTTTCTTTGAAGATCCTTCAGTATTCTTCAATACAATCAGCTTCTGAAGATAAGTGTGCATACGATCAATTAAGAAACCAAGAAACAAAGCAAACTCCATGAGTGTTGCCTTTAGCAAGTTGGTCGCCACAAAATTAACATAATTAGTTTAATAGTAATATAGCCTGTAAAATACTTGCAAATTGTTTCGAACGACCAAGATATCTAATTGAAATCCTACACTTCTTCTATTTTTCGTTTAGATGTGTTCGGAAAATGTTAAAGACACAGCGTGATGTCCATAATTGTCAATTGATTGAACAAAAACCATAGTGTGAAATTTTCACCCTTGCACACTTTACATATATGTGATGACCCGCTGGGGCATCTTGAGTTCTAGCACTTATTTCAGTGTTTCGAGACCTCTATTAGATCCGTTTAGTGATTCTTGATTTGCGTGTGCAGTGCGTATCTTTTTTCGAAAAGTTTTTATGTGAAGAATTAAAGAAAACATGAATATTAGCTTTAAAATAATTTGACTTGACTGCGGTCAACATTTTGTGTTAAGGACCCCGGATCGGTATTTTAAAGATTTTGGTGGACCCGTATCGTGATTTTGGACATGGGTGTATGCCCCGAATTGAATTTGGACGTCTCTAACTTTATTTAACGTGATTTGTTAAAAACTAGTAATTTAAAGGTTTAAAGAATTTCAAAGTGTGGCCGTAGGTTGACTTTATTTCTATCGGATTCATATTTCGGTTCTGGAACTTTGTATATGTTCATTTTACTATTTAAGACTTGTCTGCAAAATTTGATGCAAAACGGAGTTGATTTTATAGGATTCGGACGCATGGTAGGGAATTTTTATGCTCTTGAGTTTCTTTGAAATTTCATGCATTTTGATGTCTCATTCATAGTTCAAACTGTTATTTTGATGTTTTGATCCCGTGAGCGAGTTTGTATGATGTTATTACGGTTGGTGCATGTTTGATTTGGAGTCTGAATGGCTCGGATGAGTTTCAGACGCGCTTCGGAAGAATTTTGGATGAGTTGAACTGCTTGTGCAATGCCATATCCGGTGTTCTGATACAGATCTTGCATTTGCGAGGTCTGGATTGCAATTGCAAGCCCCGCTTTTGCGAGCAATTGTTCGCATATGCGAGCAGAAGCTGGGTTGGGCTGGGTAAAACTCGCAATTGTGAGGGTTTGATTTTGCGAACTATCAAAGGTCACATTTGCAATCTCAGAGTCGCATTTGTGATATCAGAGTCGCATTTGCCACAATGTATTCTTGAGTTATATTCACATTTGGGAAGGAAAAGTCTGCATTTTTTAAGGTGGGTCTATTCGCAATTGCAAACCTTTTTTTGCAACTATGACTTATGGGCTTTTGTGACAGGGTTAGAATTTGCGACCCTTGTCTCGCATTTGCGATGTTCACAATTGCAAACAACACATCGCAATTGTGATATCTGCAGCTGGGTAAAAGAGGGGGAAATTGGACTTATCTCAATTTACACTATTTCTCAACCCTAAACACTCTAGAGGCGATTTTCCAAGGGACCTTTCTTCCCAAATTCATTAGTAAGTGAATTCAATCCATTTTCTTTCAATTACCCATTACTTTTCATGAGATTTCAACTTCAAATTTAGGATTTCCATGGTAGAAGTTAGGGAATTCAGTAGAATTGGAATTTTTTGTAAAAATGAGATTTAGACCTCCAATGGAGGTCGGATTTAAAAACAAATCACATAATCGGGCTCGGGGTGAATGAATAATGGGATTGTTGTCCGAACCTCGTGTTTTGACCAAGCAAACCTGAGGTTGAATTTTGTTGACATTTTCTAAAATCATTAAAGATTTAATCTTCTTCACTCGCGGGTAGTCTCTAAAGCTCATTTTAAATTATTTGAACGATATTTAGTTAGATTTGATTGGTTTGGAGGCTAATTCTAGAGTCAAAGCCGTGGTTGGGTGATTTCTTTGATTGCAGAGCGAGATAAGTGTCGCAGTTAACCTTGACTTGAGGAATTATGACTTGTCGGTCTATTTACAATGTTTTTATGCATGGGGAGAACGTATATTTGAGGTGACGAGTACCTATGCATTATCATTGGGTTAAAGCATGCGGGTGAAAATTAATTCCTTTTATTATATTGTTCCGTTAATTATGAAATCCATGCTTATGTTAGATTATTACTTCTTTGATTATTCGTTTCATATTTATTGCTAATGTCAAAGTTGTTGAATATTGTTGGAAGTTCAAGTTTGATATCATGGCACCATATTTGAAGTCATTCTCCGCATTGTTTATTATTCTAATTTATATTATTATTATTACGTGGTGAGGAAGGAGTAAAAGCATGAAGGATGATGTCGTGCCTTTTCATTCATGTTATCATTATTACATAGTGAGCAAGAGAGTAAAAGCACGTAGGGTGATACCGTTCCATTTCATTCATATTACTATTACTTGGTGAGGATGAGTGTAAAAGCACTATGGGTAAAGCCGTGTAATTATATTCATATTATTGCATAGTGAGGACAAGAGTAAAAGCACGAAGGGTGATGTCGTGCCATTTCCATATCATTGATTTGACTGACTTCCAGTTTTTGTGATATACGTGGTTATTTTGTGATTTCATACTTGCCGTATTTATTATATTTTCCCCTTTTCACATGTCCCCTCCCAGTTAGTACTTTTATTATTCTTTGTTATTATTGTTGCTTTATATACATTTGTACAGGTTGATTTATGTAGGTGTCTTGTCATAGCCTCGTCACTAACTCACTGAGGTTAGGATCGATACTTACGGAGTACATTGGGTCGGTTCTACTCATATTACACTTCTGCACATCTTGTGCAGATACTAGTATTGGTACCAGCAGTGCATGAGGTGCGACAACTCGGATCATTTTGTATGGAGACTCGAGGTAGATATGATGGAGTCCACGGACCCTGAAGTCCCTTACCATTTCCCGCTTTTACTGTTTATTTCTTTCGAAATAGTTGTATTTAAATAAGACCTTGTTTGTAGACTTCTAGTTGCTCGTGTATTCGTGACTCCAGATTTCTTGGAATAGATATTATCACGTGGTTTATATCATTACTTTGTTAGACTTGGCTTTTATTCTCATTGAATATCATTATTGTGCTTTAACTGTTAAAACTGGTTAATTAATTATTTCACATCGGCTTGCAGCAAGTGGATGTTAGACGCCTTCACGACCCCGAGGTTTGGACTCCGAGCTATGACAATATCCAGTATTTTAAAAAGGTATTTTTTTCCTTGGGTGAGGCATACCAAAAGCACACTAAGACGTACTGGTGGGACGCAAGTATCATGGGGCGTACACCCCAACCTTCTGGGTGTTCGCCTAAGTGTTTGCCCCAATATTCTGGCGTTTATGTGGGCCATACACTTAATAAATTCTTTTTTTCAACTTAAATATCTAAAAGTTGAATCATAGTAATTTCTCAAATTAAAAATCTCAAACGTTAACATATTTTAAAATTTTTATCCTAATTTTGTAACTTTTTCACTTTGTCGTTTATTGAGTAATGATAAATGATGATAGTGCATATTTTTGAGTATATGTGCATGTTAATTCTTGTGTGAGTCACGGGAGATTACATGATTTTTGAAGTGAAATATACTCATTATGTTTTTCTTATGTGTAGGAACGAGTTTGGATGATAAATGATCAAAAGATGACAATTCTACACAAAAAGAAGAAATTGAAGGAATGGGAGCTCGTCTATTCTCGTGCGTGTAATGAAGACGGACGCGAAAAAGGAGAAAATTAAAGGCACAAAATAGGGAAGTGAAGCAAAGGAACGGATCGCTTTGCGAAATGGAAGAATTTTAAAAGCTGAATCCGCGTCAAAGTTTGCGCGCTGCGCGAAGTCAGACGCGGAATCCAGCTTCTCCCATCCGAAGTTGGATTGAAAAATTCTTCCCCTCATCAACCCTAAGTGATATAAATGCATCTTAAAACACAAATTTAATGGGGGTGGGGACACCACTTTACGGTAATACAACACCCAAGGAAGCAAGAATACGCGAAAAGAAAGGAGGAAGATTCAACCACGAGTTTTTCCCTTCTTCTTCCTTCTGTCCATTATTGGTTACGAATTCTAGTATTGTAGTTTTTCATACTATTAGGAGTGGCTAATTTGTTATCTAGGGTTTTTATGGAACCTTTTGTAAGATGAATTCTCGTTATGTTTTTATATAATTGAACCGTTAGATTTCTATACTTGTTCAACTACGTATTTACTGTTGTTAATTGAATGGCCATCAATTGATTGTGCCTATTTATTGTGTATTGCTTGAGAAAGGGTACATATTTAGGTAGTTGTTGAACAACGCCACTCCTAACGTATGTGAGAAATCAATACAATGGGTTTAAATGAAGGTTTAGAAATAACAAAGCCTTGACGTGGTCAAAATGAGCGGTTAGATAATGCCAACTAGCGTAGTTCGAGAGAATATGTCTAGTAAACTGTTGTAGTTGCTCGAGAGAGAATTATGGCACCAAAAGTGCTCAATAGAGAATACATAGGCTAAATTGTAGGGAACATAGCGGGAAGGATTCCAACATTCGGGAAAATTATAACTCTAGACCTCCTCCAACCCATAGTATCTTTAGTTGTTAATTTACTGATTTAGTTTATTAGTTAATTAGTTAGATATAAGGATCTTAATCTTTATAACTTAGAAATTTATTCGAGCTTGTCTTCTTAGAGATATTGAGCAATTATGGCGAAACCTTTGTTCTGTATGGGATTCGACTCCAGACTCTAAGACCGAATTATATTTGCAGCGACCGCTTATCCTTTTTAGGACTAGAGTTGGGCGAGATCAAATTTTGGCGCCGTTGTCGCGGAACTAACGGTGTAGTGTTAGGTGTACATATTGCTAGGTTTCAAGTTTGAACTTTTTTTTCAGTATTTGATTTTTATTTTCTTTATTTTAGTTTTATTTGTTAATTTGGAAAACATGGTATCATGGAATTATGAGAGTTTTGATGTTGGTAATTCTACTTTTGATACTCCTTATGCTTATTTTGGAGGAAACCACCCATGATAAAATTACCAAAATATTCTCGAGGGCGAGTTATGTGCACCAACACAATATTATGTTTGGAATGTGTGTGATATATGTGGTGGTCAAGATGGTCACTTTCACGGTTGTGCTTATATTTCTTATCTTCCCCCAAGCCCTTACGATGATGGTTCTTCTTTTTCTTGTGAATTTAATAGAAACAAAGAAAACATGGATGATGACCTGAAAGAGATCAAGGATATCCTAAGGTGCTTTGTGGAACAAAATAATGTGAAACAACTGCACATACACAAAGGCAAGATGATACTATTCGCAACTTGGAGGCACAAGTGAATCAACTAGCCGAAGCATTTAATGCTCAACAAGCCAATATTGTCTATAGTAGCCAAGAATAGCATGAATTAGATACCGAAATTGAGGTTTTGATGGAGGAGGTCAGAGTAGAACACCAACAATCAATTAAACTAGATTTTGAGGATGTCGATGTTGTAGAAGAGATATTATAGTCAACCAAGGACATTGAGGATAAATATTTAGTTGACTCTAGTGTCATTGGTGTTGAGGATGTTGACAATCCCAAGGTTCCTGTAGTTAAGCGCATTGGTCTACACTCCAAGCCTTTTTCCACATTGTGTTTGGATAATGATATGAAAATTGTCATGACCCAAAACCTATGGGTTGTGATGGCGCCGGACACCACTGTCAGGCAAGCCGACCCCTTAATCAGTTGGAACACTTTCCTGTTTAACATTTTAGAATCGAAGCCTCTTCTTGCATTTTTATTATTAAATAAATAAATTTCGTAATTTAAATACGGCAAGAAACCAACTTAATAAAAAAAAAAAATACTGAGACATCCCCAGAACCCGGTGACACAAGTCCATGAGCAATTTCTAAGAATTTATACAATTATACAATGTTTGTCCGAAAAACAAATTGGACAAAGGCAATAAATATAAAATGTAAGTACACCAAAGGGAGATTCTGGAAACTGTGGAACGCCTCTAGATAATGCAGCCCGTATAAGTCCCCAAATGGATCATTGTACTATAAAGGTACCTATGCAACAAAATGCACAGAAAGTGTAACATGAGTACATATACATATATGTACCCAGTGAGTATCCCGTCTAAACTCGAAGGAGTCGTGACGAGAGGTCGACTAGATACTCACTAAGGTCCAGCAATATAATATAAAAAGAGATATGGCTAAAGCAGTAGGCATGTGAAGCAGAAATCAACAAGTACATAAGCAAATAATATAATCCAAGTAACAGCTGAAAATGAACTGCAAGTGCCAAATCCTCTGTTTACACAATACATGTTAATCCAACTATAAGTGACTTAGACTCAAGTGATAATACAACACCAGAACGAGACAACCGGCCGGAGTCATAAGGGTGATCATTTGGACTGAGGTCATGAGCTACCCACGATCGCGAATCATACCTGCGACTCGTGTGCTGACTCGATAATGATAAGCTCCCCACGATCGCGAATCATACCTGCGACTCGTGTGCTGACTCGATAATGATAAGCTACCCACGATCGCGAATCTTACCTGCGACTCGTGTGCTGACTCGATAATGATAAGCTACCCACGATCGCGAATCTTACCTGCGACTCGTGTGCTGACTCGATAATGATAAGCTACCCACGATCGCAAATCTTACCTGTGACTCGTGTGCTGACTCGATAATGATAAGCTACCCACGATCGCGAATCTTACCTGCAATTTGTGTGCTGACTCGATAATGATAAGCTACCCACGATCGTGAATCTTACTTGCGACTCGTGTGCTGACTCAATAATGATAAGCTCCCCACGATCGCGAATCTTACCTGCGACTCGTGTGCTGACTTGATAATGATAAAAGCATATTTATATATATATAGGTTTATATGTGTACCGACTCAACAGTGAACCCAACAGGACCGTGCCAATACCATTGTAGCCAAATGGGATTGAAATCATAATATTTCACCTTTCCATGTCATCTCAACAACAATCACAACTTACAATACATACAAGGTACAAATAAGGCACATAGAGGCATGCNGGCACATAGAGTCATGCTTGTGAGTCCTAAAGCTACCCGACATATCAATATAGTCGCCACGTACGGACTCTCGTCACTTGGTATGTATGCGGACCCCCACAACATGTATACATAACAAATAAAGAACCTATGGGGACATTTCCCCCTTATGAGGTTGGAAAGGAGACTCACCTCGCTCCGAAGATTCATCACCGGCTTTTGAGCCCCTACGACGATTCCAACGGATGCGCAACGCCCCCAAACTATCCAAATAACGATAATTCAATGAAATTATACTCTAATATTTGCTAAAAATTCAGATTATATAATTTTCCAACTCCGCTCAAGGAATTGACCAAAATGCCCTCGAGCCCACGTGCCCGTATTCCAAAATTTCTCGAAGATAAATTCTACCCATAAGTTTAATAACTCAAATATACAATTTGTTACAATTTTCATGCTCAAATTCATGGCTAAAATTAAATTTTATCAATTCTAGGTTTCCTTGCAATTTCTCCAAATTTTTCCCAATTTCTCATATCCAATCTATGTAATAAATCTTGTATTTAACTTGGAAAAAAGTAGAAATAAATTACCTTTGTTGCTTGATGAAATCCCCCTTGAAATGCTCTCCAAAATCATCCAAGCCAAATGAAAGAAATGGCCAAAATTCGAGTTTAAAGAATCTGCCCCTGCTTCATCGAGTTGTACCTTGCACTTGTGATGCACTGGTTGTACATCCTATTAAAATTTCCTTGTTGAACACCTTCTGTTAAGACACCCATAACTTCTTGTAGAAATATCCAAATAATAAACGGTTTGAAGATTTAGAAACTAGACTCGAAGATATTTAATTGGATAGGTTGTACACCATATAACGCTTTATATATCCCGAGATATGAGCTTCTAAAGTCGGCTCCCTGCATCAGAAAATTCTGGCGAAACTGCTCCACCAGCCATATTCAATCGGTCATAACTCTTTGCACAAATATCCAAATGAAAAATGGTTGAATGTTCCGAAAATTAAACTTCAAGATCTACAACTTTCATGTTTTGCAAATCTTCAGATTCCTTATATATTATTATATATATACTTCCAAAGTTAGCTCTTCGACGCACAATTTGCTATCCAAAAAAAAATGCAGAACTTTTCTGCAATTTTCCTTCTTTCTTTGTCCGAAATTCATTCCGTTAACCTTCTGAAATCCACCCGAGGCTCTCAGAACCTTAACCAATTATACCAACATGTCCCAAAACATGATACGAACTTGCTCGAGGCCACAAATCACATCAAACAACGCAGAAATCTCGAACCGCACTAAAATTCAAACTTTATGAACTTTGAAATTTCAAACTTCTACATCCGATGCTGAAACCTATCAAATCACGTCCGATTGACCCCAAATTTTGCACACAAGTCATATTCGACATTACAGACCTTCTCCAACTTTCAGAATTGGAATCCGACCCCGATATAAAAAAGTCAAACTCTCGGTCAAACTTCTCAAAAACCTTCAAATTTCTATCTTTAGCCAAATGACTTCAAAATGACCTCCGGACATCCGAATTCACTTCCGATCGCGCTCCCAACTCCAGAATCACCATACGAAACTATTCCTAGACTCAGAATCCCAAACGGGCATTAATATCATTGAAATGCGCTTCAAGCCAAACTTAGGAAATTTCTTCAAAAATGCTAACTTCCACAATATACACTGAAACGCTCTCGGGTTATCCAAATCCCAATCCGGACATACGCCCAAGTCCAAAATTACTATACAAACCTGCTGGAACCTTCAGATCCTAATTCCGAGGTTGTTCCCTAAAAATTACAGTCTTACTCAATTTCTTCAACTTAAGGCTTCTAAATTTGAGAATTTTCCTTTCAATTTAACTCTGAACCTCCTGAATTTCAACTCTGACCATACACACAAGTCACAATACCCGAAATGAAGTTGCTCATGACTCCCAACTACTGAACGACGCACTGGATCTCAAGATGACCGGTCGGGTCGTTACATTCTCCCCCACTTAAACAAACGTTCGTCCTCGAACGTGCCATGAACTGCCCAGAATTATCTGAAATCACTGTTTAACACCTCGTGCACCTGCCCGTGCTACCACAACCCAGTTGAGCGCATTAGCTTGATAAAATCCGAAGATATTCCCTTTTATCCATATAATAAACTCAGACCCCAGTTCCAACACTTGAAATTCTCTGCCATGCATGTTTCTAATATGTGAACACCGCATCAACTACCACACGAGGCACCAGAACACAACTGCGTATCCTTGCTGAATCAGCACCATACACCGCATAATCCATCATCTGACCACAATGACGCTCCCTGAACCTTAATAGCCAGAATTCTACGAATTTGATGCTCTCAAAGCACCTTATAAGATACACGCATACATCCTGCTATAATGTTGACGATACCACCACAACAGAGGAAATGTGTAGAAATTCCTAACCAACTGCAGAGTTAACTAAAGATTGAAATCCTTCCTCCTGACTAAGATCATCATCTCATTACAACCAATGATGGTGATCACCTTGTAATATACTTGCATAGTCTTATCACACCGATCCCAGATTTATAAATTTTGCCTCACCCAGTATGAACTGCTCAGACAACCAATCACCCCAAACACGGCCATTAGCCTCACACGATGCCACAATGCGCCAATAGGCCACAATTCAAACACGACACATAAGGAAATGACTCTGGAAGGGACTACTCAACTCATGCAACTAATATGAACTTTCCTCAGAAAATTACGAAGTAAAACACAAGGAAATAATTACAGGAGTCTTGCTCAACATCACACTATTGCGGCGTGCAACCCGATCCAAATAACATACCCGTGGCGGCGTGCCACCCGATCCCGTCATAAGATTTACATAAGGGAATATACACGGAGCTGAATTGCTCACTATTACAAATCACTGAATATCGGTCACAAGCACGCTAAGTGCATAATACCATTCTGGGGAGACTGATAGAGCCATATGCTACAAAACTCCAGCACGACTGAGGTGCGATATATAATTTCAATCACAGGAGCCATTCTGCTCACATAACCTCAACACTACGCGGAACCTCAACACATAAGAAATTATCAAGCCGTTTCACAACTCACACGGCACAATCACAATATCACATGAATTTGATGAAGACGAGACAACACTTGATATCCCAATACCCCTCCTTGATGAGTGCCATACTGAAATGAACATCTCTGACTCGCATGAAGCCCAAAATCTTGTTTAAATCCATTCACTCACTTCAAGCTGATTCTGGTCGCATTGAACTAGGTTGATAGCCTTACCTGGGTCCAAACAACCCGCTTACTTTTTCTTATACACACGAGGAAAACCATCATAGACGAGATAAACACCCCATAATCCACAACCAACTGAGCCGAACGCCTTCCAGGCATAAATTCACAATTAAGTAATATTACACTCATTTATACTTGGTTTAATTCTTCAACCAATCAGGTGACTACATGCCACACTTATGCAATCTTCCCGCGGTCATGCTCCCACGGCCTTCCACACAAGGTAACAAGTACGCACGTCCATACCACCGACCACCCTAAGGCTGTAAAACAATTCAAGGACCCGTAACCAGGATACAAGCCGCATTCACCAACCACCGAAATCAGATGACACTGAAGAACATTCACATCCATTGCTCTTGCTCTTACGAGCTCATGACATACTTGTTAACACCGAGCCGCAACCTCGATTCCTACTTATGGTTACATACCGCTTATTGCCACCAACATGAATGTAATGACCCAGTCTGTCGTTACGTGAAACCTGCATTATAATTATTGCTATTGACTTAATATAGATTGGTTATTCTGTTATTAATGTGTTAGAGTTGATAGGCTTGGAATCGAAATGGTTAAATGAGAATTCAGACACTTAGTCCTTAAGAATAGCCTTAAAATGGGAAAAGTCAACTAAGAGTTGACTTGTTGGTAAATGACCTCGGAATGCGGATTTTATGTCTCAGACAGCTTCGTTAGGTAATTTGGGACTTAGGAGTGTGTTAAGAATAATTTTGTGATGTCCGGTGTAGAATTAGGCTTGAATTGGCGGAAGTTAGTTTTTGGCGATTCCGGACGGCAGTGGAAAATAGGCTATCGGGGTCGGAATTGAATTCCGACAGTTGGAACAAGTTCGTAATGTCATTTTGGACTTGTCTGAAAAATTTCAAGTCACTCGGAGTTGATTTAGATAGTTTCGACATCATTGGTGAATGTTAGAAACATCAAAGTATTTAGGCTTGAATCCGATGTAAATTTGGAGTTTTGATGTTAGTTTTGGTGTTTTGAGAGTGCAACTAAGTTTGAATGATGTTATGTGATATGTTGGTAAGTTTGGTTAGGGTCCCGAGGGGCTCGAGATTGCTTTCGGGGTGATTAAAGACCATAATCTCAGCCTTTAATTCATGAAAAACAGTAGGAAAATAGGATTTTGGGGCATGAGATTATGAGACCTTCAAGGGTCGATTTGAGGGGTCAAACGAACTCCGATTTTGGTGTTCTTTATATGTACGAAATCGTGAGAAGATGAAGAACACTTTTCTGTAAAAATTTCTGAGTTTCAGGACGCGTGCCCGGGGGTCGGGTTTTGACCGAATTCGGATTTTGAGCTAAATTTGATATTTTTCAATCGGAATTTATTCCTCAAGCATATATTGATGATAAAAAATCTGAACTTGGTAGATTTGGAGCCTTCAGAGGTTTATTCGAGAGGCAAGCGCATTGCGGAATAGTTTTCGGGCTAGTTTGAGGTAAGTAATGTCTTTAAATCCTGTCCTGAGGGTATGAAATCCCGGACTATGCACCCTTTCACGGGTTTTGAAATGAAAAGGTTCGAACTTTGGAAACATATTTTCTACTTAGGCGACTATTGAGTTGTGAAACCGATTTTTAAGCCTTTGCTTAATTAGTATTTATACATTATGATATGTTTTGGGTTGTAAGCC
>ML262136.1:2199-163143 GCA_005239495.1 Nicotiana undulata
TATATATATATATATATATACAACCCACATAATATCTACGGAGCCTCTAAGAGTACGAAAAAGAATACTTAGACTTGCCGACAACAAGGCTCCGACTCCTCAAAAGAACGACATATACAAAATGAGTCAACATGAACTACACACAGCCTCCAGAGGAAGTGGGGCTCACCAGAACTGCTGAAAGGATGGAGGAAAGGCACCATTATCGGCGATCAGTGCTACCTGCTACAGAACCACCTACATCCATTCAAAGATGTAGCGCCCCCGGCAAAAGGGACGTTAATACCATTGAATAGTACTAGTATGTATGAACAAACCTACTCTAGATAGGATAAACATAAACAGTCAAACTCAAGTAGAGGTATCATACAACAATGCACCGAAGCAAGGGAAAACACAAACAAGAATTTCCACATCCCCCCATCCCGTTTTGCCATCTTTTGGATTATGTTCTTTTAAGTTTCATCTTATTATTATTATTACTAATCAACCGTGTTATTGTCACATGGAGTCCGATCTCTGCCGATCGGCTAAGTCATCCTAGGTGAGGTCCGAATTTCAATCACATCACATATCACCACCGTGGCTTGGTCACACGGAGTCCGATCTCTGCCCGAATCGTCTAGGCTAACACCGTGGCATGTGCAGTGCACATGGAGTCCGATCTCTGCCCGATCGGCTAGGCCATATGAACTGAAACAGTGAGAACAATAATCATCATCATATCATAATCATATCACAATATCAAGTCATCTATGTGTACAGCATGGAGTCTGATCCCAGCCAGATCGGATAGGCCATCTCACCCCTAGGACATTCTCCTGGTCAATTCATGGATATTTTATATCACTTTAATCAGTTTTAACCTTTTTGATCCCCAACACATATCATTCTTTGATTCATCTTTCATATCATTATAATCATTTGATTCATATTTCACAACAATTCGTCCTTTAATCCATATTCCCTAACAATCAAATTCATAGATTCATGTTTCATATCAATTCAACCTCTTGAGTCGTAGTTCATGTCATTACCAAATCTTTATTCATATTCCATATCAGTCCATCCTTTCACATTTTACCACACCCATCATATAATAGGATCACACACATAGTAAAAAGGGAACATGATGATCACAATTTATTCACTAGAATAACATAACAACATGGTAGTAGCATGGGACAATATAGAAGCAAGAATTCCTCAATTAGGCACATAGAACACATAAATTCCATAGATAATCAACAAGATATTCATACCCGAAAAGTGAACACAACGGGTTTATTATGTGAAGATTAGAGTTAGCCATACATACCTCGAATCGAAATTTCTCCTTAAATTTCTATCCCAAATCATCGGACCTTCTAGCCCCTTCAATCTAATTTACAATGTGACACATTTAAACCTAGGATTAGGAATCATGAATATGACTTGAACTTATTTGGGCATTTTATCGAACGTTATGTGTTCCTTTAGACTACTAGCCCCTTTTTAGTGAAAGATTACTCTAACCTACTTTCCTTTACTAGGTTATGGTATATTAAGTACATGCATGCAAGATTCTCAACTCTCATATTCAAGAACAACTCCATGTGGGTTTCATTTTAACTAGAATCGGAGATTTGAGGGAAATAGGGTGGAGACTTACCTCTTATGGTGAAGAAGATGATGCCTATTTGATTAATTTCCAGGCCCGATTAGAGATAGAGGATCAATTGGTGAAGGTGATTGCTTTCTCTCACTAGAAACCACTCTCACTTCTCTCTATTCTATTCAGATAGTCGTTAAAATAAAGGGGATGGGTGTTTTATTAAGCTGGGGGGTCGGATTGTAAAATTAGAAATTGGAAGCCCCGAAGCAGGTATGCGGTCAGGAATGTGATCGCATTCCTGTTATGCGGTCCGCATACCTTTTATGCGATCGCATAGTGCGCCGCATAACTCCCTTCCGCAAAAATATAGGTGCATGAATGCGACAACTATGCGGCCCGCATTTCATGAAATGCGATCGCATTATGGGCCGCATAGTTGTCCTCAAAATGGACAACAATTGTCCAAGTATGCGACCACTATGCGGTCCGCATACATGATCTGCGATCGCATAATGGACCGCAGATCCGCGCAATTCTGGAACATTTTATCTTTTAAGTCCTAGGGTACTTTTCACTCCAAAGGGGTCCGATTTAAGAATTTCTACAGTTATATCAACATGGGGACCTATCTGGGCATCGTTTTTAGTCAGAAATTTTACGGGTCTTTACATCCTCCCCCACTTAAAATCATTCGTCCTCGAATGAGGATCGGGGAATCACTAGGGTATGAAAACACAAAATGCCAACCCCCAATTTCACTAACTCCGATTCTTTTTTTTTTTTTGCTAAAAGTTTCGCCTGAGTTTCCTTTGTAAATTGGACTATTCGCCTGCCAAAGAGCCCCCGAAACACAATTCAAGAAGTCCCACATAGTTCAGTTAACACAACGAATAGCACATAATTCAGTTATTTCATTGAAGTGCGCATAATTCAACTGACACAATACATACAAATATGGCACAAAGTTGAGAAGTCATAAGAGAAGGGGGATTAGGGGAGTGGGGTGGTTTTACACAAGATATGACACAAAACTTAGAGATGACCACTTTCATAAAAAACTACCTGACATATTCAAACAAATGAGGGTATTTCTCTTTTATTTCATTTTCCGCTTCCTATGTGGCTTCCTCGACTTGTTGATTCCACCATAACACTTTAATTGAAGCAATCTCCTTGTTTCCCAACTTACGAACTTGCCTATCGAGAATAGCAACCGGAACCTCTTCATATGAAAATTCTTCGTTAACTTCAACGGTCTCAACTGGCATAATGACAGATGGATGTCCAATCACCTTCTTTAACATGGACACATGAAACACTGGGTGCAGCAATGACATTTCAAGAGGCAACTCCAGCCCATACTCCACCTGTCCTATCCTCTGAACGATCCTATACGGCCCGACATACCTTGGGCTCAATTTCCCCTTCTTTCCAAACCGCATGACTCGCTTCATGGGAGATACCTTCAAGAATACACAATCATCTACTTGAAACTCCAAATCCCGGCGACGAACGTCCAAATAGGATTTCTAATGAATCTGAGCAGTTTTCAACCTCTCCTTTACGATTCTAACCTTCTCCATAGCCTGATGCACAAGATCCGGCCCTAGCAGTTCTGCCTCACTAACCTCGAACCATCCAATCGGAGATCTACACCTTCTTCCGTACAATGCCTCAAATGGGGCCATCTGAATACTAACATGGAAATTGTTGTTGTAAGAAAACTCTATAAGCGGCAAGTGATCATCCCAGTTACCCTTAAAATCAAGTACACAAGCTCGTAACATATCTTCAAGCGTTTGTATAGTTCGCTCCACTTGCCCATCAATCTGCGGGTGGAAGGATGTGCTGAGATTTACCTGCGTACCCAAACCTTACTGAAATTTCTTCCAAAAGTTAGTTGTGAACTGGGCCCCTCGATCCGAGATAATAGAAACTAGAGTGCCATGAAGCCTGACTATTTCTTTAATATACAATTGAGCGTACTGTTCTGCAGTATCGTTGGACTTGACTGGCAAGAAATGCGCTGACTTCGTGAGTCGATCCACTATTACCCAAATTGAGTCGAAGTTACGCGGAGTGCGGGGTAACCCCACCACAAAGTCCATATTGATCATCTCCCATTTCCATATTGGTATTTCCATAAGCTGCGTCACCCACCGGGCCTCTGATGCTCGACCTTCACTTGTTGACACTTCGAACACCTAGCCATAAAGTCCGCCACACCCCACTTCATACCATTCCACCAATAAATCTCCTTGAGATCGTGATACATTTTCGTAGAGCCTGGGTGTACAGAATATCTAGAATTGTGAGCCTCTGCCATAACTCTCTCCAGAAGATCATCCACCTCCGGAACACATAGTCTTCCCTGACACCGCAAGACACCGTCGCCATTGCCGAGTGAATCTGCTATGGTCTTGTGATTTAGAATTGCCTCTATTAACTGTGTCAATGTTGGATCATTGAATTTCTTTTCCTTGACTTCCGCCACAAGCAAAGATTCCGCTCCGTTATGCACCACAATACTCCCTTCGTCTGAGGCCGAAAGACAAACCCCCAAATTGGCCAACTGGTAAACCTCTCGAGCCAAAGGCCTCTGACCTGCTTCTAAATGAGCCAAACTCCCCATGGATTTCCGACTAAGAGCGTCTGCCACCACATTCTCCTTCCCTGGATGGTACAAAATATTCATATCATAATCTTTGAGCAATTCCAACCATCTCCTCTGCCTCAAGTTTAATTCCTTCTGTTTGAATAAATACTGAAGACTCTTGTGGTCTGTGAACACGTCCACGTGGACCACACAAAGATAATGCTGCCAGAGTTTCAATGCAAAAACAATCGATGCGAGCTCCAAATCATGCGTCGGATAATTCCTTTCGTGGTTCTTGAGCTGCCTTGAAGCATACGCTATAACCTTCCCACATTGCATCAACACACACCCCAAACCAACCCTTGAATCATCACAATACACCAAAAACCCCTATGTACCCTCTGGCAAGGTCAACACTGGCACCGAAGTCAATCTTAATTTCAACTCCTGGAAACTCTTTTCACAAGCAGCGGACCACTGGAACTTAACCGCTTTCTGCGTCAGCTTAGTCAATAGGGAGGCGAGAGTAGAGAATCCTTCCACAAACATCCGATAATACCCAGCTAAACCTAAGAAACTGCGAATCTCTATCGGGATCGTTGGTCTATGCCAATCCTTCACCGCTGCGATCTTTTGGGGGTCAACCCGGATCCCTTCCCTGGAAACAACATGGCCCAAAAAGGTAACTGATTCTATCCAAAACTCGCATTTTGAGAACTTTTCATACAACTGGTGCTGATGAAGAGTCTGCAGAACTGCCCTGAGGTGATTAGCATAGTCTTCCTAACTTCGCGAATACACAAGGATATCGTCAATGAAAACGATCACGAAAGAGTCGAGAAATGGCTTGAAGACCCGATTCATAAGATCCATAAAGGTTTTTGGGGCGTTGGTCAGCACAAAAGACATTACCAAGAATTCGAAGTCCCCATAACGAGTCCTGAATGTGCTCTTAGGAATATCCTGCTCCCTGATCTTTAATAGGTGATACCCGGATCGTAAATCAATCTTTGAGAAGAACCTAGCACCTTGCAATTGGTCGAACAAATCATCTATCCGCGGCAACATGTATTTGTTTTTTGTGGTGACCTTGTTGAGTTTCCGATAATCAATACACATTCGCAAAGACCCATCTTTCTTTCTGACAAAAAGAATAGGTGCGCCCCAAGGCGACACACTTGGCCGAATGAAACCCTTTTTCTAGGAGATCTTTCAACTGCTCCTTCAACTCTCTCAATTCTGCTGGCGCCATTCTGTAGGGTGGAATAGATATTGGATGCGTATCTGGCAGTACATCAACCCCGAAATCGATCTCTCTATCTGGTGGAATCCCAGGAAGCTCATCCGGAAATACTTCAAGAAATTCATTCACAACAGGAACAGACTCGGGAGCAGGCACCTCTAAAGTGGTGTCCGCAACCCGGACTAAATGGTAGATACACCCTTTTCTGATCATCTTTGAGGCCTTAAGATAGGAAATAAACCTACCTCTCGGCAAGATATTATTCCCCTCCCACTCAATAACTGGTTCATTAGGAAACTGAAGCCTCATAATCCTGGTCCGGCAGTCGAGTTAAGCGAAGCACGAATAGAGTCAATCCATTCCCACAATTACATCAAAATCTACCTTTCCTAGATCAATAATATCGTTCGTGGTATCCCAACTATGCACCGTGACGACACAATTCCTGTAGACTCTCGTGGACGTAATAGATTCATCCATCGGAGTCGACACTGAGAACGGCTCATGGAGTTGTTCAGGTTTTATCCCAAAACACGAAGCAATAAAAGGAGTGACATATGATAAGGAAGACCCGGGATCAATAAGAGTAACAACATCATGTGATTGAACAGTCAGGATACCTGTGACAACATCTGGAGAAGCCTCTGCACTCTGTCGACCACTCAAAGCATAAAACCGGTTGGGTCCTCCCTGACCTCGTGCACCACCCCTAGCTTCACCACGCCCTGCTGGTGCTGAAGGGCCTCGGGCTGGTGGGCGTGCTGAAGATGTAGCAACTGAAGAACTAGATGGCTGGGCGGCACCCCATCATGTACCCTGGTTGAATGAAGGGAAGTCTCTCTGAATGTGACCTCTCACCCCAAAACCATAGCATACTGGCCGATCCAGATAACAGTGCCCAGTATGAAACCTCTCATACTTGGGGCATGGGCCCCTCTGTTGCCGCTGGAACTTCCCATTTGAACGGTCTGGCTGATGGAACCCTCTGCTGCTAGAAATGGCCCCAAAATGACCTCTCTGCTGATGATTATGGTGACGATCTGGTGGCGGGGCACTAGCTGATGACTGAGCATGAGACTGGGATGGTCCTGATGACCCTCTCCTAAGGACTTGTCTCCCACCTCCAAAAGAACCCCAAGGCTACCCGCTGACCGGGCTCTACTACTACTTTCTCTCTCCATTCTTATCTTCAATTTTCGAGCATCCGTAGCCTGGGCAAATCCCACAATATTCCCATAGTTCATATCTGAATGCAGAGCAGCTGTAGCAGCTTCATTAACAACCAAGGGACCAAGGCCCTGAACAAACTGACAAACTCTGGCCTCCATAGTCGACACCATGTGAATAGCATATTTGGACAGGCGCATGAACTCCATGTGGTACTCCCACACACTTTGGTTGCCCTTCTTGAGGACCTCAAACTCTGTATCACGGACTGCCCTAGTCTCGGCAGGCAATAAATGATCCATGAAGGCCTCTATAAACTCATCACATCTCGCTGGAGGGCTCCCCTCCCCACGGGAATCCTCCCACATCTCGAACCACGAATACGCCGCTCCCTTCAAACGATAGGAAGCTAACTCCACCCCCTCTGTCTCAGTAGCCCTCATAACTTGAAGGGTCTTGTACATCTCGTCGATAAAGTCTTGAGGATCAGCCTCTAGGTCAGTACCTGTGAACTCTAGAGGGGCTAACTGAAGAAACCGGTTGACTCTGGATCCTGAAGAATCCCCTTGCTCGCTAGAAGATGATTGGGAAACATTTGATATTTGGGCCCGGGAGGCCACTAGTTGTGTCAACATCTGAATAGCTCCCCTAACGTCCCCATCAGAAATACCGAGACCAGAAGTTGAAGCTGGATCAGGAACATCAGTGGAATCAGCGGTGGGATTGTAGAACCTTCCCTTGGAACAGGAATTGGAATAGTCTGGCCAGGAACGGAGGAGCCAGGCAGATTCATAGTCGGGGGATTGTCCTCGCCCGCACCATCAGATTGAGAAGTTATGGCCACACTTGGGGTGGCATTGGCCTCTAGGCCGAGTCGAGCTCTCTTTTTGGGTGCCATTTACTGAAAATTGGAACAATGCACGAGTTAGAGACAACAACCTCACCTTTCACCACATCGCACGATACAGATTGACAATAAAGGGTATTTTTCTAAATGTCCATGCAGCCCCCTAATTATAGATGTGGTCGACAACCCACCGATAAGAAGGGCTCTACTAGACACGGCTCTGATACATCCTAGGACACTTTTAAAACCTTAGGCTCTGATACTAAGTTTTTCACGCCCCAAAATCGAGGGACGGAACCGGCGCCCAACCGAATGAACTCGGTCAAACGGACCTGATTTTCCTTCCCTACCCAACGCGTTTCCCCGTATTTATAGCATACATTATTCATATGAAATAGCAAGAGAAAATCAAAAGTGTGGATTCACAATATAAAGTCCATTTTTCCTCTTTTAACATTTTAACATTAGATCTTACCAAAACATACATACTAAGTACAACATTCCCGATACGGGACAACGATTACGAATGAATACGACAACTACCCAAAATATATATATATATACAACCCACATAATGTCTACGGAGCCTCTAAGAGTACGAAAAAGAATACATAGACTTGCCGGCAACAAGGCCCCGGCTAAACCTCAAAAGAACGACATATACAAAATGAGTCAACATGAACTACACACAGCCCCGAGAGGAAGTGGGGCTCACCAGAACTGCTAAAGGGATGGAGGAAAGGCACCACTATCAGCGATCAACGCTACCTGCTACAGAACCACCTACATCCATTTAAAGATGTAGCGCCCCCGGCAAGAGGGACGTTAGTACCATTGAATAGTACTAGTATGTATGAACAAACCTACTCTAGATAGGATAAACATCAATAGTCAAACTCAAGTAGAGGTATCATACGATAATGCACCAAGGCAAGGGAAAACACAAACAAGAATTTCCACATCCCCCCATCCCGTTTTTCCATCTTTTGGATTATGTTCTTTTAAGTTTCATCTTATTATTATTATTACTGATCCACCGTGTCATTGTCACACGGAGTCCGATCTCTTCCCGATCGGCTAAGCCATCCTAGGTGAGGTCAGAATTTCAATCACATCACATATCACCACCGTGGCTTGGTCACACGGAGTCCGATCTCTGCCCAAATCGACTAGGCTAACACCGTGGCATGTGCACTGCACACGGAGTCCGATATTTGCCCGATCGGCTAGGCCATCTCAACTGAAACAATGAGGAAAATAATCATCATCATATCATAATAATATCACAATATCCAGTCATCCATGTGTACGGCATGGAGTCCGATCCCAGCCAGATCGGATAGGCCATCTCACCCCTAGGACATTCTCCTGGTCAATTCATGGATATTTTAGATCACTTTCATCAGTTTAACCTTTTTGATCCCCAACACATATCATTCTTTGATTCATCTTTCATATCATTAGAATCCTTTGATTCATATTTCACAACAATCCGTCCTTTAATCCATATTCCCTAACAATCAAATTCATAGATTCATGTTTCATATCAATTCAACCTCTTGAGTCGTATTTCATGTCATTACCAAATCTTTATTCATATTCCATATCAGTCCATTCTTTCATATTTTACTATACCCATCATATAATAGGATCACACACATAGTAAAAAGGGAACATGATGATCACAATTTTCACTCAAATAACATAACAACATGGTGGTAGCATGGGACAATATAGAAGCTAGAATTCCTCAATTAGGCACATAGAACACATAAATTCCATAGATAATCAACAAGAGAGTCATACCCGGAAAGTGAACACAACGGGTTTATCCTTTGAAGATTAGAGTTAGCCATACATACCTCGAATCGGAATTTCTCCTTAATTTTCTATCCCAAATCACCGGACCTTCTAGCGCCTTCAATCTAATTTACAATGTGACACATTTAAACCTAGGATTAGGAATCATGAATATGACTTGAGTTCATTTGGGCATATTATCAAACGCTATGTGTTCCTTTAGACTACTAGCCTTTTTTTAGTGAAAAGTTACTCTAACCTACTTTCCTTTACTAGGTTATGGTAGATTAAGTACATGCATGCAAGATTCTCAACTCTCATCTTCAAGAACAACTCCATGTGGGTTTCATTTTAACTAGAATCGGAGATTTGAGTGAAATGGGGTGGAGACTTACCTCTTATGGTGAAGAATATGACGCCTATTTGATTCATTTCCAGGCCCGAGTAGAGATGGAGGATCAATTGATGAAGGTTATGGCTTTCTCTCACTAGAACCCACTCTCACTTCTCTCTATTCTATTCTGATAGTCGTTAAAATGAAGGGGGTGGGTGTTTTATTAAGATGGGGGGTCGGGTTGTAAAATTAGAAATTGGAAGCCCCGAAGCAAGTATGCGGTCAGGAATGCGATTGCATTCCTGTTATGCGGTCCGCATACCTGTTATGCGGTCCGCATACCTATTATGCGATCGCATAGTGCGTCGCATAACTCTCTTCCGCAAAAATATATGTGCATGAAAGCGACAACTATGCGGCCCGCATTTCATGAAATGCGATCGCATTATGGGCCGCATAGTTGTCCTCAAAATGGACAGCAACTATCCGGGTATGCGATCACTATGTTGTCCGCAAACATGATCTGCGATCGCATAGTGGACTGCAGATCCTCGCAATTCTGGAACATTTTATCTTTAAAATCTTGGGGTAATTTTCACTCCAAAGGGGTCCGTTTTAAGAATTTCTATAGTTATATCAACATAGGGACCTATCCGGGCATCGTTTTTAGTCAAAAATTTTATGGGTCTTTACAAATAAACTGGACACTGACAAGGGGACAATTTAGGGGGCACTGGAAGAGGGAGGTAGGGACAAAGGGGCAAGGGCTTTGAGGAGAACATCCTGTCGCACATTTGAAGACCGTTGCTCATTGATCATCTTCTCTTTCAGGTTCTCAACCTGTTTCCTTATCTGTGCATTCCCAACCTTCAAGCGGGTAACCTTTGCACCTGAGCACTGCTAGAACCAGGTTCCTCTCTGGCTTGACTGAGCTGACCCTCAAGAATTGCATTCCTAGCCTTCAACCTCCTTATCTCCTCATTAGCAATATTCTGAACTTCAATCAGCTGAGAAATTGTAGAACTGCTGCCAACTCCTCTTTTCTTATCAATACACTCACATTCCTCCAAGGTAGTTATTGAGAACATTTGCTTACTAGCTTCCACCGGTGCTCTCCCCAAGGGGATTCTGAAATTTTCAAACACTTTTGTGAGCACGAACCCATATAGCAATCCATGGTTCCCATCCTTGAAGTCTGTCACCTTCTTCATGAGTTCAATAGGATTCCGGGCAGGTTGATAGCAGTGTATCCTTCCAATGCCTCCAGGAAAACCAGGTCCTCTTGATGCAATGGAACATCTTTCAGCTCGAGAGAGCAGGACTTTGTTCACCATCTCAAACATGAGTTGGTATTCTTGAAGTAGTGCCTTCTTGTGCACTCATTCCACTTGCTGAACAACCTGAGGCTTTAGAATAACCTTCCTAAAATTTTGGGAATAGGTCCCCTCAATAGTCGAGAGACCCTCAGTAGGTACATCAAGAATACTCCCCTATACAGCTTCATCCATCACAAAATCCACCCCATTGACCTTCAAGCAGATGTTGTCATTCTCCATAGTGAACAAATCAATGTAGAAACTGCGAATTTCCTCTTCATAGTCTTTTGGACTCTGAATAGTAAAGAGATGAGTCCACTTCTGAAATTCACACATTTCTAGTAACTGCCTCATGCCTTACTTGTCAAAATTGTCAGTATCAAACACTCTACCCCACATCACTTTTTGCTTCTTCAGCTTTTCTTTCCTTTTAACCTCAGACACTTCCACTCTAGCTCTTTTTGAGGAACCAGGTGCCTCACTGTCATTTGGCTTTCTCTTATGAGATTTCTTCTTCTCAACACCTTTCTTTTTCCTAGCAGGCCTTGCCTTCTCACCAGACTCCTTCTTCTTAACACTCTTCTCTTTACCAATTTCAACACCCTTCCCAGATGACACGTTCTTGGATTTCACAAGCACAGACCTTAGAGGATTTACAAATAAGGGAAGTAGGTTCCTCATTCACCTTTTCATCCTCATATTCAACAACATTGGCCGGAGGCAGATCCTTCTCATTCACTAATTTACCCGCCTTCACCAGTCTCTTTCTCTTCTTTTTCTCCTTGTTCTTCATCATATCATTTTCACGGGCATCTTTCTTCTGCTTCCTAGTAGTGGGCCTTTTAAGAACATGCTCTTTAGAAGATGTCCCACCACTTCTAGCAGCGATAAACTGGGCCACAGGCACATTGTCATAATACTCCTCACTTTCATCATCTTCTTCTTCAGACACAGACTGCATCTCAGGAATCACAAAATCTAAATGGACTACATCAAGGTGAGGGGAAAGAGGAGGGTCAGTATTATCTAGGTCTTTCTAGTGGACCATGGAGTTTCATCCCAAGTAGGAGCAGAATTCTCCTTTTGGGCAGAGGGAGCAGGTCCGTCTGTTGGCTCCCGTGTAGTATTGACTACCAAGTCACCTTGAGGCACCAAGTACCCATTGCCATCCCCCTTATATCTTTCTTCCCACCTGAACCCCAGCAGACACATCACTAGACACAAACTCCCCAATTAGACTCCCTTCAGCACCAATAAGTAACATATATTCTATAGCTTCTTTCTCACCCAAATCTTCCAATAATGCAGAATCAGTAGGAGCTAAAGAGGCATTACCTGATGGTGATATGACGTTTAGATCAAAATTTTGAATAGAAGGGGTGTCACCAAGACCAAATGCTCAAAATTCCTCACGAAGAATAGTGACATCCACTTGGTTCATAGTTTCTTCCTCAGCCTGCTGACTCGAGGCCTATATACCTTCTTCTCCCTCCACCAGTCCTTCTATCTCCATTTTTCCTGTTGTAGCAAAGGGAGAGGTTGAAGCGATAAACTTCTTAGGAGTTTGGTTTTTTCGGCTATGATGGGAACCAGAACTTGACAGAGTAGGGGAAGACACATTGGGTGGTGGTTGGTTTGAGATGGGGGTTTCAATAGGTGAAGATTGAGGCTCCGATTCTGATGGTTGTGCTTCGTGAGATGAAGACACAGTAGGGATCTCAATGGTGGCTTTAGGAGATTTTGATATCTGAGAAGACATGGTGAATATTTGAGATTGAAGACACGAAAGAGAGGTTGTCTGAGAGAAAAAGAGAGTTTGATGACTTTGATGTAGATAGTTATGAGCGAGATATGTCTTTTGGAGTTATTTAGAGGGAAGGAGGGACCGGTTACATATGGATGTGACAGATTGGGTAGTCAGGTCGGTTTGTAACAGGTGTAATGTATGGGTTTAAAGGATATGGGAAAAGGGAGGACACATTTAATGATGTGGCACACTAGAGGTTCAAAATGTGTTCGAGTGTAAGAGGAACTACTAACCTGAGTCACAGGAACCAGATTCCCTGACTGATTTTGCAAATATGTGCATCATCCTTCTAACACATTGCGATGTCATTAGTTGCTTGTTTGTCCTATAATTGCCATGTGTGTTTACTTTTAACAATATAGAATCGAGTTAGAAGTTGCCAGAAAATATGTTTTAGCAATACACTTTACCATCCTATCATAGCCAGTCATCGAGGGACCAAGTTCCTAGTTTAATTTGATTAATCCCATCTCCAGCCGATTCTTTTCAAAATGCTCTACTCAATGATTTGGTGAAGATATCAGCTACCTGGTCCTCTGTTTTGCAGAACTTCATACAGATGAGACCCTTTACAACATTGTCTCTAAGGAATTGATGTTGCACATCAATGTGTGTTGTCCTCTTATGCTAAACCGGGTTCTTCCTATATTGAGGGCACTTGTGTTGTCACACAGTCGGAAAACACACCAAAATCTTCTAATTGTTTCTTGATCCACGGTAGTTGAGCACAACATGAGTTGCTACATATTTAGCTTCTGCAATGGAGAGGGCTACAAAATATTATTTCTTTGTACCCCATGAATTTAAGCATGATCCCAAAAATGTGCCATACCAGATGTGCTCATCCTATCCACCAGATAACTGGTATAATCAGTATTAACATACCCAATTAAGATGAAATTATCGCCTGAGGGATAATAGAGGACCAGGTCCTGCGTTCCTTTAAGATATCTCAGGATTCTTTTAGCAGTTTTCAAATGAGATTCTTTAGACTTGAATTGAATCTAGCACATAACCCTACACTAAACATGATTTCAGGTCTACTAGTTGTTAGGTACAAGAGTGAACCAATGATACCCTGATATATTGATTCATTTACAGGGGAATCAGGTTCGTCCATGTCTAGACGGGTGGAAGTAGCAATAGGAGTATCAATGGTCTTTGAACTTTCCATCTCAAACCTCTTCAAAATCTCCTTAATGTATTCTTGTTGACTTATCATCGTCCCTTTTGAGGTTTGTTTACTTGCAGTCCTAGGAAGAAGTTCAGTTCCCCCATCATACTCATCTCAAACTCGCTTCGCATAAGTTTGGCAAGCTCCTCTCTCAAGGAATCATTTGTTGCACCAAATATGATGTCGCCAACATAGACCTTCACAATAAGCAGGTTCCTCCCTCTTTTCTTCAAAAAAAAGAGTGTTGTCAATTTTCCCTCTAGTGAAGCCATTTTCCATAAGGAACCTGGAAAACCTTTCATACCATGTACGATGGGCCTTCTTCAATCCATATAGGACTTGTA
This sequence comes from Nicotiana undulata, assembly GCA_005239495.1. NCBI lineage: Eukaryota > Viridiplantae > Streptophyta > Magnoliopsida > Solanales > Solanaceae > Nicotiana > Nicotiana undulata. The sequence goes on from ML262136.1 coordinate 16,422, forward strand.
AATCTTGAATACATGTTTAGGATGCTCATGGATTTCATAATCGGGTGGTTGTTTGACAAAGACTTCTTCCTTCTAATATCCATTTAGAAAAGCACTCTTACATCCATTTGGAACAATTTGAATTCCATTTGAGATGCAAAAGCAATGAGAATTCTGATGGCTTCTTTTCTTGCAACTGGAGAAAAAGTTTTATCATAATCAATCTTTTTCTCTTGATTATAGTCTTGAACCACCAGTCTGGCCTTATTTCTCATTGTCTTTCCAAACTCATCAAGCTTGTTTCTGAATACCCGCCTGGTTCGAATAATTGTTCTATCTGAAGGTCGGGGAACCAAGTGCCACACATTTTTCCTCTCAAATTGATGGAGTTATTCTTGCAGAACAGCAATCCAGTCAGCATCTTTCAATGCTTTCTTGATATTTTGGGCTCAATTTGAGACAGAAAGGTTGAAAAAGAAAACATGTTTCTTGTCTTTGATCTAGTCTGAGTTCCTAAATCCAGAGGAGTGATTATATTCTGGAGAGGATGTGAGATTTGTGCATCCAGTTAGACACATAAGACTCAGGGTGAGAAGCACCAGTTTCCCCCGTGTGAGATCCACCATTGGCATCCATGGAAGTGTGAGTGCCACTTGTATGCCCAGCATCAGGGGTGCCTTGCACAACATCAACAACTCTATTTTCTTCTTCAGTTGTTGTAACGGAGGGACCAGGTTCCTCCAAATCAGCTGGAGGTTCTGCTGCATCTTCTTCACTAGACTCCTTGACCTAGCTCATCAAATCTGCCTTCCCGTTTGCCATATCAATGACTTCTACAGGAACCTTTGAATGCTCTCCATCTTGATCATTCTTATCATATAAATCTTTCCCATTTGAGTGGTGTGATTCATCATAGATTACATATATGCTTTCTTCCACACGTTGAATTCTTTTGTTGTAGACCTTGTATGCTTTGATTTGTGAAGAATATCCAAGAAATATCCCTTCGTCACTCTTGGCATCAAATTTTCCCAACGCTTCCTTGCCAGTACGGAGAATGAAACATTTGCAGCCAAATGTTCTCAGGTAAGTCAGCTTTGGTTTTCTCCCATTTAGCAACTCATATAGGGTCTTGTTTAGGAGGGACCTGATCACACACCTGTTTATCAGATAGCAAGCAGTGTTCACTTCCTCAACCCAAAAGCCCTTTGGTATTCCACTGCCAATTAGCATCGTCCTCGGCATATCTTCAAGAGTCCTATTTTTCCTCTCCACAACACCATTTTGTTGGGGTGTTATGGGAGCTGAATAATTAGGACTTATACCATTTTCAACACAGAATTCATCAAATTTTGCTTTGTCAAACTCGATACAATGATCAGATCTTGTTCTTACAACATAATGGCGCATCTTCACTTGAATCTGCTTTACAAAGACAACAATGACCGAAAAGGTTTCATCCTTGGTTCTAAGGAACAAGGTCCATGTGAATCTGGATTAGTTATCAAGAATAACAAAGATGTACTTTTTTCCTCCTCTGCTAGGAATCCTCATAGGTCCACACAGATCCATATGGAGAAGATCGAGTAGCCTTTAAGTACTTCTTCCTTCTTTGTCTTGAATAAGGACCTGATTTGCTTACCTTTCACACGTGCATCACACACCTTGTTATCCTTGAACATTGACTTCGGCAACCCACGAACTAGGTCATTATTTACTAGTTTATTCAATAGAGAGAAACTTGCATGTCCCAATCTTCTGTACCACAATTCAACATCTCCATCAACCACACTCAAACATGTAAGTTCCCCATTGTTCGGAGACTCAAAGTTTGCAACATTAATGTTTTTGAATCTTTTTACCACCAGAACCACTTCACTAGTTACAAGATTGGTGATTGTGCAAGACTTTGATAAGAACTCCACTTTGTTTCTTTTGTCGAGGATTTGAGATACATTTAGCAGGCTATATTGCAGGTCATTCACATAATACATATTTTCAATTTAATGAGTGAGCGTATTCCCAAATTTCCAACTCTCAGAATGTATCCTTTTTTGCCATTACCAAAGGACACACTCTCATCATCCTTCATCTTGAAGAGTTCATACGTAGTAGTGAGCATGTTGATTTTTGACTGCTTGAATTGAGTTGTACCTTCATGTGCGGTATGGAGAACCTCCCAAATCGTGACAGGGTGAGATTCGGTTGTACTCGTCTGGTCCAATACCATAGACGGGGATCTTCTTTGCTCGAAAGTTTTTCTCTATGGCTTTGCGGTCGGCATCATTTTACTCCTTCCTTGTCTTTGGAACTTGAACAGTTGTCCCGCCAATGGTTTTCATAGTTACAAAAGGTCTGTCACAAATGACATCCCAGAGCTCCAAATCTCCAGCCATGATAAAATCATGCATTCTTGTCTTCCACCATCCATAGTATTGTCCATTGAATCTTGGTGGTCTGTAGGTTGATTGACCTTTTCAAGATTTGATAGAACAGCCGTGTAGATCCCTTCTAGGTGTTAGGCTTATAGAAAGAACATGTTCTGATACCAATCTATGTAAAATAGGAGTCTACCAAACTGTATAGAGAACCTGGTTGTACCTTCATGTGCGGTTTGGAGAACCTCCCAGATCATGACAGGGTGAGATTCGGTTGTACTCGTCTGGTCCAATACCATAGACGGGGATCTTCTTTGCTTGAAAGTTTTTCTCTATGGCTTTGCGGTCGGCATCATTTTACTTCTTCCTTGTCTTTAGAACTTGAACAGTTGTCCCGCCAATGGTTTTCATAGTTACAAAGGGTCTGTCACAAATGACATCCCAGAGCTATAAATCTCCAGACATGATAAAATCATGCATTCTTGTCTTCCACCATCCATAGTATTGTCCATTGAATCTTGGTGGTCTGTAGGTTGATTGACCTTCTTCAGGATTTGGTAGAACAACCGTGTAGATCCCTTCTAGGTGTTAGGCTTATAGAAAGAACATGTTCTGATACCAATTGATGTAAAATAGGAGTCTACCAAACTGTATAGAGAACCTGGTTCTCTATCAGTTCCCACAAAAAAAAAACACACACACACAAAGCAGTAAGTAAATAACACACTAATATTTTATGTGGAAAACTCCCAGCTCACGAGATTAAAAACCACGACCTACACTCGTAGGATTTCAACTTCACTAACCGAGCAACTTTAGATTATAACTTATGGTAACCTAGGAATTAACATTTAATCTCTCACCCACTTGCAATAACTATATTGCAAGCCTCTTTGTAATAACTGCATTACAAAGATCACCACTTCGACTACCTCTAGTCAAACACAAACACAAGGTTTATGGTTTACAAAGATATCCTACATGATGCTTCTAACTAAGCTGAGTAGGAGTTACAAGTGAATAATATTAACAAAGATACAACAATACTAAGGACAAACGATGTACTCAATGCTGGGATCTGGTCCTTCGTTCTGTTGCTACTTTGTTTTTCAATACCTTGGAGTAAATGAATGTGGCTACACACTTGAGAGTCAATTATATTTTAGGGTTTGCAAGTGTGTGTAATATCTTACCTAATGTTGGTAATATATAAGTGAGGCCACTAGGATGATGCAAGCAAGTGTCCGGTACACAACATGCTTCAATATTAATTGTTGCACTGTTCTGTCTGCAGCGCAGCAACTTTAACATCTGTAAAGAGTTGACTTGTACTGTGACCGGAGGAACTTATAGCCATTTGTTCCGTCTATTGTTCCCGTAACTGATTTCACTGGAACTTGTGCCAGACATGTGACTTGTTGTTCTGAGCAGAGAGAGATTTTGTATTAGGTTCCTTATCTGGTTCTCATATGAAACATAACTTATCATTTTCAGAAATTTAGTTAATGGATTTTAGAAGTAAAATGTGCGATTGCTCTATTTTTTGGCTTAAAATTTTTACTTAATAATTTCTCTCCTTATTCGAAGTAAAAATCCATTTAAAACTTGTGAGAGTTTGTTAGCGGGGAAACAAGAAGTGCACAGTTCTTGTTGTTGAAGGCAAAACCGGATTTAGAATAGGTTCCTGAAGTTCCACTAAACTTGTTACTTTCCAACCACTAACTTTAATTGAGTGAAAGTCTGAATAATTATCGAGTTTGGCATGTATGATTCTCTCTCCACCCCTTCTTTAGTACGGTAAAGATGAGTGGGACATATCACATACGTACTAAGCAATAGAGATAGATGAAAGTAATTTACGAATCCACGGATTTTTATTTTATATTCCGAATGACTAAAGGAAAACGTTCATCAATCCAGTTTTGCACTATTCTAGGACTTTTAAGCTTCAAAACAACTGATTTCATTATGTACGGTGACGCATTGTGCGAAAATCGCTATTTATGTGAAATTTGATTTATCAATTTATTCATGTTAGTTCGAACTATATTGCTTGTCCAGAATGTTAGATAAATAGTGTAAGGGCTTCCAATGAAGTTTATAATGTTCCTGTTAAATTTTTGAGTTTTATGATTAGTCTCTTGAAAAAAATCAAGAAATAAAAAGTGGTAGTAACAATTTTCTCCATGCATTAAGAAAAAACTACTAGTTGAAGTTAGTAAACTTGTACTAAAAATCAACAGATATTTTAATTAGCTGAAAAAGAAAGAGTTACTGCCCACAAGCTATGGCACCTTTACCATGAAAAGGACACACTTCCAATAATTGAAAAAGATTTGCACAGACAAAAGTGAGCAAAATACATGCTGTAATTTGTGGGTGGGACCAAAGAGAGTTTGATCAGTAATACTATTTTTGTTGTTGTTATTATAAATAGAAAGATATTTTGGAGGTTCATAGGACATAGTCATCAACAGCCATTTTCAAGAACTGTCCTATGAATTTCCAGCTCATTCATCAAACAACAATAAAATCTGCCAAATTACAATCTCAAAGTTCTTGCTAAAAGAAACGTAAGTACCCTTTATTTTCTTGACCAAAGTTTTTTTTTCCAGCTGTACTTTTGCTTTTTCTCTTTTTGGTCCACTAGTTACTCTTTTTCCTTGTTGTAGAAAACAAAAGCCTCCTCTTTATGATGGGGTTTAGATAAAAAGTGTGTACTTAGATCTCAACTTTCAAGAAATATAGAGTAATATTAATTTTTTTGCTTCTGCTTCTTCATTCAGACTTTATCTTGAATCTTCACATTTCAATCAATAATCTAAAGGTTCTGTTTTTAAATGCTTTACTGCATATGTGTATTTGGTGATCCAAAAAATTAATCTTGGATCTTCATATTCATTGGTAGAAAGTTTAGGGTTACGATTTAGGGGCTAGGTTATATTACAAAATTTAGAATTTTGCGTTTACAGTACTATATAGGAATTTACTGCAAATTTGTAGTTGGTGATCTGAGAATTTATCGTCTTTAATTTCTTGAACAGTAAAGTGGAAAATTTTCAAGAAATAGAAATTTTGCTTTATTGGATTTGTTTGCTTATGGCAAAAAACTTAACTGATAGGAAACAAGATGGGATTTTGGTTAATGGGATTTCTTCCTTTTGCTTAGTTGTGGCTCCAATTTTCATGATTATCTTAATCTTTAGGCTCATTGCTGCGGCTTCTGATTCTCTATTCAGTCATTGACTTGATGTTTCTTTTCTGTTTGAGTACTTAAGTTAATTCAAATGTATAATGCATAGTAGTAGTAGATAAATGTTTCATGCTTTACAGAGATATGCATGAAAATCAATACAAGAAATAGCCAAAATGGCTGCTTTCCAACGTTTCTCTTCAAAATGACCGGCGATCACATTCTATTTGTATCATTTTGCCATCGATACTTAATTTATTTCTACTTGAGCTCCAAATGAAAACTAAAAAATTTGATGCCCTATCTAAGAGTGTTAGAAAAACAATTACGAAAAGTAGTTTATGGGCTAAATATGAAATTGATTCTTTTACCTATATGCAGATGGATTTGACTGCTGGTTTTGTTAAAAGAAACTATGGGACTTGATTTTAGACTAACAGACTCTTTTTGCTTGAATTGCTATACTTTCTAATTTTTTTCGTTATCCAGGTTCCGATTTGAAATGGGACTCTCACAATATCCAACTCCAGCAGATGCAGGAGTGTTCTGTGTGATTCTGGTTAACACAGCCATATCTATCTCTGTTGTCAAGGAGATAGTTCGGTCTATTCTTCATGTGATTGGCATCCACTTTGCATCTTCGGACCAATATTCTATTGAAGGCCCCTTGGACCCGTTTGAATGTCGTGGGAGCCCCTCGGGTTCATATATGGAGGACTTCCGAACCCAAACCCCTGCAGTTCGTTATGATTCAATGTGTACATCTCATGTACAAGAATGCCCGGTATGCCTTGCAGATTTCAACCATGATGTAGAAATAAACCGCCTCTCATGTGGCCATGTTTTTCATAAGCTCTGTCTCGAGAAATGGATCAAGAATTGGAATGTCACCTGTCCTCTCTGCAGGAATTACATTATGCCTCAAGAAGGTGAGGAAGATACTTGTCCAATGTGAATCTAGTAATTTGTGAGGCAGGTGTTCCTATGTACAGATCGAATAGATGGATGCCTGATCGGCGTAATTCTGTAGCTTGTGAAATTGTAATACTCTGCTCTGCGTCCTCTCATAGTGACGGGTCTCCTTGTTGTGACCAAGTATTCATACATTGTTGTATATATATATCTTACTTATGAATTTTCCACTTGGGATCAATTTACTGCTTGATTGATATGATGAAATGTCACATAATCCTGATAGGTGGTTATCTGCATTTTCCCTAAGAGTTACCAGAAAAAGGTACAGAGGTTTCAGTTTCTTGTAAAATTGAGTCCTCATGAAATGGTAAAAGAGAACCTTTGTTGGTGAAGCTGTCTCTCAACTTACCATGCTATTCATCACAAGATTCACTCATTTTCCAGCGGTCAGCTCAAATGGAATACTATTATCTTTTCCTTCATGGACTCCACACATATATGTGAATCTTACTCAGATTGAATCAACAGTTAAATATTTGTTATTTCATTTCTGATTTACATGAATTCAAGCAAATAAAGCTTGTCTAATAGTGGAGGTTAACCTATGCATGAATAATCTTATGTATCATATGGGATCTTGATTCTTCAATTAGACTCCCTTTAACTACATTTAGGAGGAAGCCTTATGCACACAAATAAAGCAATAATAGTTGTACTGTCCTTTTTTCAGTAGCAGGACATGTCTCTCAAATTAAAAATGTTCATCTTCCAACATGGAGCACTCATTCAGAGTGAAGTTTGATAGAAGATTTTTTTTTTTTAATAAAGTAAGCGGAATCCAGAAAATGCTAGGTCTACAAAAGAGAGTAGTTACACAAACAGTCAGCTATGAACAAAAAGGAGCTAAGTAAGAGTTAAAGAGGTGACAATCAAAAAACTTCATATGACAGTCATTAGGAATAAATTATTCCAACTATACAACCAAAGTAGATATCTAGCCTTAAGAACCATAGAAGGAGTTGATATCCCGTCAAAACACATGCGATTCCTTTCTGACCAGACATACCAAAAGATGCAGGCAAGAACCATCTGCCGGATTTTCCTGATGGACTTATCAACTATCCAAAGAGACCAGCATTCATTGATGCTTTGTGGCATAACCCAATTGATGCCAAAAATAGCAAGGAACATGTACCAGATATCTATCTGCAACTACTGAGCAGTGAAGTAGAAGATGGATGTTAGTTTCTAATTGTTGAAGACACATGAAGCATCTATTAGCAGTCGAAATGCTTCTTCTACTTAAATTATCTTGAGTTGATGCATGCTCGTGTAAGGCTATCCAGCTAAAATATTTTACCTTTGTAGGGAGTTTTGTTTTCCAAATATATTTTCATGTACATATGTCAATAACCTCATTAAAAGAGCACAAATGAGAGTATCCTGCTTTTACTAAATAAAGATCATCCTTCCACTTCAAGCTATCAGTACAAGTGAATAGCCCCCAAATTTTTCTAGAGTGCTGAAGTAGTTTGGTAGCTTCCAATCTTGGAAGTTTCTCCTTAACTGAATGTACCAACAATGATCTTGCCAATTATAAGAAATGGTTAAGTTCTGGTCACTAGCAATATAAAAAAAGGCTTGGAAATTCATTCATTAGGATGGTCCCGTCTATCACATATCCTTCCAAAATTTGATGTGCCGTTGTTTCCCACTTTGAAAGATGTGCTACTGGACAATTCACCCCAGATTTCTCTAATATGCTTCCATGGGCCAACTCCATGTGGGCTTCTTGAAAGCAAAGTGCACCAGTGATTTTGAGAGCCATGTTTTGCCATTACAACCTCCTTCCATAAACCGCTTCCTGATTGGCTATATCTCCACAACCACTTCATGAGCATGCACTTGTATTGGATGGTTCGGACCCTGATTCCCAAACACCCAAATTTCTTACGCATGGTAATCTTTGACCATTTAACAAGATGAAATTTGTGCTCGTTGTTGCCTCCTTCCCACAAAAAGGTTCTCGTGATTTTATCTAATTGCTTGGCCACCTTGCTTAGAATTGGGACAAGGGACATTAGATAAGTGGGGATGCTATCCAACTATCACGCCTCGATCTCGGGGAGCGCGACCGGCGCTCAACAGAGTTACCCCGGTCGAGAAAGCTTGCACAATGTTGTCTACCCAACTCACCCATGAATAAAAAAAAGAATATATTTCATTAATTAGACAGTAAGAGGTCATGTGAATAACACCAATTCATTTCCGTTAGTTACGTCATTAACAAGTCTCCAAACAATACAAATGTACAATCATAGTTAAAGTGAAACAGATGATACGATTACAATGTTTTTAGTTTAACCTTCCCAAAAACAAGATACAACCACACTAGGTCTACGAAGCCTCTAATAGAAACAAAAGAGTGCTACGACAGTTCCGACAACAAGGCCCCGGCTATACCTCAAAACGCTATGTACAAAGGACAAGAGATACATGACCCCGAAATGAAGTGGGGCTCACCAAGTCAGCTGAGGAGAGGGTGTGTTGCTATCACTTATCGATACCACCTTCTATGGAACCACTTGAATCCATTAAAGAAGCAGTGCCCCCAGCAAAAAGGACGTTAGTACATATGAAATAGTACTTATATATACAGCTAAACACCCTCTCAGTAGAACGAGTAACGGTAAACAGAGAAGAAAACATGAAATCAATAAGAGACTCGAACAGTATCAAGGTATCAAGTTAAGGACAAGTAAATTTCAAGTAAGCTTCAGTATTTTAAGTTGGAAGATCTTTAGCACCGATACACCACCGTAATTTTAGCACGGAGTCCAATCTCAGCCCGACGGCTAAGCCCTCTCACCCCGAGAAATCTACTCATAATACCACCATGTGCGCGGCATGGTGTCCGATCTCAGCCCGATCAACTAAGTCGTCTCGCCACAATGCCGTGTGGGTCGACATCACATCACATGTCGCTATTAATAATCTCATCCCATTCAAAGGGAAACATCTCAACACACTATTCTCATCCCATATAAGGGGAAACAACCTCATCACATTAACACGGGAATTTACCCCTCAATCACTCCTACACAAGCACATGTAGTTTCGGGGTTAGGTTATTTTGTCCTACCCTTCCTCGGCGACTGAACAATACTCCCAAAGCGTTTATTTTTAAAAGGATTCACAACTCATTTAACATCTTGCTCTCGCCTCTTTGTTTCATTGGCACTAATGGCCTCAAATGTAATATCTTTGTTGGCACATTGGTCGTATTTCATATTATATGTTTACTGTTTCACTTTCAATAATCATCACGGAACGTCAACAACAAACATTCCTATTCAAGACTTTAAATACACATTTGAGAAAATAACCAAATTAAGAGTCTTAGACACATGTGATTTCTTACACAATTCGACATGCTAGTTTTCATTAGAATCACGTTTTCAAATCATACATATTAACACACAGCCTGTGTTTTATCACCTTCTCATATAGTAGTAACTAAACATAACAAGAACATTTGGAATACAAATTGAACGCTTGTATATTTTGACACAAGGCTTATTCGGAATAATCAATTTATAATGAGCAACGGGGGACTTACAAAGATATTGTGCGGTTCAATTCTATGGAAAGAGTTTAGCCAACATACCTCGCTTTGAGCTTTCTTTAAATCACTATACAGTTCTGAAAATCCTAGCAACTTTGATCTATTTATAGATATAGCAAATTGAACACAAATTAGGGAGGATTTTATGTTTCCAACTCATTTGAGCATTTTATCAAATGTTTGGTGGGCATTATGATTTCTAGCTTCTCCTATGGAGGATTTACTTCACCCCACAACCCATGGTCTACCCATTTTAGTTCAACAACATTACCACAACTAATGAATATGCATTCATGCATAAACAACAACCCTCATTCTCAAAACAGTCCTCCTTATTACCTATTCCCAAACAAAGTTTCGAAATTGAAGGTTAGTGCTAGAATCTTACCTCTTGGTTGAAGACCTTGTGAGCTTTTTTGTTGAATTTCAAGGCTTGAGCAAGATTTTGGATGAAAAATTAGCTTAGGAATTTCTCCTCTCACTATAGGGAACTTCCTCTCTTTAAAAATATCATATATTTCCCTTCAAAGATGATCATTTATGTCTAATTATCGAGATAGGATCGCGTTATAAAAATTAGAAGAATGAAGCCTTGATGCAGATCTGCAATCGCATATGCAACCTCATAATGCTTCTACAGTCCACAAAATGGACTGCCTAACGGCCCTGCGGAACTGGGCACTTCTGCCTCACTCTACGACCAGTCTGCGGTTTGCAGACCAATTATGCGATTGCGTAATGCGCCGCAGAACTTCCCTCCAAAAATTCTTTTATTGGATCTGCGATGGGTTGTGCAACCTAGAAAGTAATTATGCGGTTGCATAATGGTCCAAAAATTTTCCCAAGTTTCTACTTCAGTCTACGGTAGATCTGCGGTCCGCATATCAGTTCTGCGATCGCATAGTGGACCGCATAAATGCCCTGCATTTCCAATACAATTCTTCAACTCCCTATTGTTTCAACCCAAAAGTCTGAATCATCAACGCATAAGGCGGCATCACGAAACCCCGGGTTTTAGGTGAAGTTTTACGGGGCCTTACACCAACATACTGTTAATGAGTGTCAGTCTTCCCCCATAGAGAGATATTTCCTTTTCGAAAAAGCAAATTTATTTTCAAATTTCTCTACCACTCCATTCCAAACCTCTGAAGATTTGTATTTAGTACCGAGTGTGTGGCCAAGGTAGGTGGTAGGTCAGAATCTCATCCAACTCCTCTAGATTAGGAACATTATTAGCATGATATACATTGCTCTTTGACATATTGATGTGAAGGTCTGAGAGAGCTTCAAATAACTGGAGATTGAGATTGATATATAGGACTTGGGATCTCTCTGCCCCATAGAAAATCAAGGTAACATCAACATATAGCAGATAAAAAACAGAGAGAGAAAGATTAGAATTAAGACCAATATGAAAACCATTGAACCACTGGAGCTGTTTGGCTTTGTCTAACATCTTACTAAGACCCTTCATTTCCAAAATAAAGATAAAAGGTGAGAGAGTATCACCCTGTGTTGTCCCTTTTTGTGAAGAGAAAAACCCATTGGTTCTCTGTTGACAAGAACTGAGAATTTGACAGTGGTAATACAAAATTTTATCCATCTTAACCATCTATCACCAAAGCCTATTTTCTTAAGAATGTTAATAAGTAAGCCTAATTGACTTGGTCAAAAGCTTTCTCCACCTCCAATTTGTATAAAATACCAGGATTCTCACTCCTTAATTCACAGTCAAGAACTTCATTTGAGATGAGAGAAGCATTAGCCATCTGTCTGCCTTTGATAAAGCATTTTGATGCTTTGAAACCAGACCTTCTACCACCTTTTAAGTCTTTCTGCAAGACGTTTAGCTACTATCTTGTACAGACTACCAATCAAACTAATTGGGCTACAATTTTTGAGTTCGATAGTACCTTTATTTTTTGGAACTAGAGCAATGAAAGAGGCATCGCATGACCTCTCCATATGATAGTTTTGATGAAAAAGTTCAAGGTAGCCATCATTTCATTCTTGATAATAAACCATGCCTTCTGAAAAAAGGCCATAGTGAAGTCATCAAGCCCCGGAGCCTTATCAAGAGCACATGCTTTGATGGTGGACAATACCTATTGGTCTTCAAATAAGCTTTCCAACCAGGTTTCGTCTCCTTCAGAAATACTTGCTAAATCATCAAACCTAGCTGTAGGTATCCACTGTACAAACTCAATATATAATTTTTGTTAATAATCATGAATTTCTCCCTTGATCAGATCCTTATCTTCAATGATCTTAGAATTTACCTTCATCCTGTCTATGCAGTTGTTTCTTCTATGAGAACTAGCAATTCTTTGGAAATATTTGGTATTTTTCATTCAACCATACACATCTGAACTTTTGTCTCCAGGACACCTCCTCTGCTTTTGCTATCTGCTGAAGTTCAAACTTCAAAGCAAGCATTTTGTTTCTTTCCACCAAAGATTAAACTCTAACCTCAGTGATTTGTTCAAGCACCATAAGTTCCTCCGGAATCTTGCTTCTTCTAACCTCTATCTTTCTATAAACCTCTTTATTCCACCATGTTATATCTTTCTTCAGCACTCTTAACTTTTGAATGAGTACATAATTTGGCCTCATATTTATGTTGTGTCTTTGCCACCATTCTGCAATATTTTTCTTAAAACCTTATATTGCAACCACATATTTTCGAATTTGAAGTAGGAATAATTCACCTCACAGTCACCATTTTCTAGGAGCAAAGGCTTATGATTCGAGAAAACTCTAGGGAGTGCAATTGATTCACAACTTTGAAGCACTCATTCCATTCAGGAGAAATGAGGAATCTATTTATTCAAGGTGCTTGATAACCCCTAGACCAAGTGTAGTAGGCCCCTTGCAGAGGCAGATCAATGATACCCAAGTCTTGGATAAATTCTAAGAAGTCCCTCATTGCTCTAGACCTCCAGACACAATCGTGCCTCTTACTCCCAAATCTGAATACGTTAAAATCACCCCCTATCACCCAATTTTTATCCCATATTCTCCTTATTGTTGCCAATTCATCCCACATTTTACTCTTTTCCGTATTTGTGTTATGGACATAGACCCCTGAGAAGCACCATCTGAACTCTTCCTGCTGACTCCCCAAAATGCAAGATAATATGTAAAAACCCGTGATGAGCCTCAAGACAATTTCATTGTCTCTTATCCCACATAATTACAATGCCCCCTGTTTCCACAAGACTTTAGCTCTGCCTAATCCACCCACTTATTCCCCTATATTTGTCTAGATAATTTGACAGTCCGGTCTTTAATTATTTTTCTTGAAGGAAAATAACATCAATCCTCCACTTACACAACGGAGAACTTAGAGTATCTCTTTTATAATTGTCATTTAACCCCCACACATTTCAACTTAGGATTTTGAACTTCATTCATAAAAAGCTTTGAGAAGCCTACCCCTATCCTTATTAACCACCTTATCATAGTTTAACCCACATTTCAGCTTTTGTATTTCAGTTTATCCTTTTTTCCTACTGCTAGCATTGTTGAGAGAGGGAGATGAGAAATCAAAATCAAAATCACTCACATGCATAAGACCCCGTGACAATTATGGTTGTCGAAGCAAGATTTTGTGGATCATTGAGAGCTCAGCTTCATCATCAACATCTGTATCTTGACTGTTGGTTTCAGTTGCAGCTTGGAGTATCGAAGATGGAGGCACAACGGTCTTTGTGGTGTTAGAAGTAGATGGATGGGCTTCAGTGAGTGCATTAGGAAGAAAGCCCAATAGTTTTCCAGTATGTTTTGGGCTTCTTCTTTCTGATAGGCCTCATTTTATTATCCTCATTTACTGTAGAAATTACTTTATGAGGCTTGGCCCAAATCATGTGAGTGTTGCATAGTATTTTTCCCAGTGAAATGCCCCTATAATTTATAATTAAAACAGCCAACCGACCTACGTGCTGACTACAGGAAGGGATTTATGATTCCATTTGTTGGCTGGAGGAAATAGTGGCAACGGTCTCTTTCTTTCTAATGTCATCCCCTACATCCTTTGACATCATATTCAAAGGCCCGACGAGTTTTTTTCCTGGTGAACTGCACATATTCATCAAGCAAAATAACAATGTTATAGCTCCAGTCACCCACTTCCACCACCACCTTGGGTGGAAGCTCCGCCAGAGATTTCTTCACGCAGATTCAAGCCCACAATAAATTGAACTTTGACTTTGTGTCAATATCGATTCCGATATAGCTTCCACATAGGTCTCCAATGGAGCGAAGGGTACTTTCTGACCATGCATGTAATGGGATGCCAAAGGCTCTAATCCATTTATGATCTGAATTTGAATTTTCCATATTTGAACCAGACACCGGTGACCCCCACTGTAGTGAAAGTTTTCTTCCTTTCCAGAACCACCCCCTGCTTTCACTCTCATAGCCTCTTGGTGCTACGGAAGTTAGAATAAGAATTGGTTATGTGCTAAAGATGTTACACTTATACCCACTATGACTTGCCATCTCTTAACAAACCAGCTTTGCAGCACCTTTGATGATGGAAAAGGACTAAATGGGGCGTTGAGTGTACCAATCAAACTGCTAGATAAATACTCCAGGGCACTATTTGTTGCATCTGATGTGATTTTAACCATGTTGTCCACCATTGTCGCTGCGTTCATTTCCTGTTCCGACAATTCTTTTTTGCTTGCAACTTCAATGTATGACGTTTCTGGAGCAATAAGACAGAGAATGATGCGACGTCTACCCAAAAAATTCAGAATCTTCCCCGTTATGTCCCTCCACCCTGTGTTGTACCCATCTTCTCGTATTATCACCCATGATTTTCTATCCCCCAACTATGCCTCAATCCTTACAAAACGACCATAACTGTTAAAATTCTGATAAACCTTATAAGTGTAGGCTTGGATATTTCTCCTCTATCTACGGCATAGATCTCCTGTACTGAATGATGCCTGCTGCAACTGCTCACAGGCCCATCTAAGGTTGATAGACGATTATTTAAAGGACTAGCAATCATTGATCAGAAAACCATTCCCGTCTGCTAAGCTCAGTAGCCAGAGTCGCTCAATACTCGTGTTAGGTGAGAGGTAGCAAACGTTTGGTGAAATAGTCGAGGTGACTTGGACATCATCATTATCAATAAAACAAGATGTGGTAGACCACAACTAACATAATTCCTGAGGGTTGAGAATACCCAACTTTTTGTATCCTAGCAACCGCATTTAATGGTCTAATTTTTCTTTTTGAAGTTTCTAATTGGATGCGGATACCCAATAGTAAGAGGATGGTGCATCAAGCTAAAGTATCCATTCCATCATCCTTGATGGAGAAATAAGACTGTATAATTTCTAGCTTCATTTTTAATTCACCATTTTTAGCCCGTAAGTATTGGTGGGGTTGTCTGAAAACAGAATAAATTTCAATCCAACAACCAGGTTTTGGAGTAACAAGCCATAGGGGCTTCCAAATAGCTTTGCCATAAATTAGTATGAAAATCAACATATTCTTACATATGTCTTTCCTCATTTGATGAGTCAATTTTTTTTTTCTTTGGGTTCTACTACAGTAATCTGAGCTCTAGTTTATAATGCAACGGTTTCATAAGGGGAGCAACAGATATTTTACCTGTAAACGCAACATTGGGAAATTGATGCGTTTTCAAAATGGATAAAGGGAAGAAGTAGGAAAAGAAGAGGGGAGGACTTTTGGGTTATCAACATTCGGAATTGACTCTTTTTCCCAAAGCATTTTGATTTGTAATTGTCCTTAAAAATTTCGAAAAAAAAGAAAAGTGACACTTTCTTATCAAAAAACAGATTATCGTTTCCTAATGTAAGAATTTACATTTTCAACTAGTATTTCTCATAAACTAATCCAAACACTACCTTTTAAGAATTATTTATGAAACGACTAAAGCAAAACAAATTTAGGGTGTGTTTGGTACGAAGGATAATATTTTTCGGAAAATATTTTTCAATTTTCTCATGTTTAGTTGGCTTATATATTTTGGAAAATATTTTCCTCATTAACAAAAATGTTTTCCCTATCAAGAGAAGAGAAAACATTTTTCAAAACTCCTCCTCAAACTTCCACAGCATATTCTTTACCCTCACCAACTCACCCCACACCCACCTAACCCCACCTCATGCCCTCTCTCCAAAAAGGTTTTTCTTCGTCAGCACCCACCCACCCCCACCACGCAAAAAGAATTTTTTTTTTACTTTTTTTTTTTGTAATTTTCAAATTTCTGTTTTTTTCTGCACCCCTCCCTCCCCTCGCCACCCCCACTCCCGCACAAATTTTTTTTTTACTATTTTTTAATTTTCAAATTTCTATTTTTTTTCTGCACCCCCCCCCCCCCCCCCCCCNCCGGGAATTTTTTTTTATTTTTAGTTTTACTTTTTTCATCTTTCCGTTTAGAAATTCTGGATTTTACAAGTTCAGAGGTTTATGTGTTTCGAAATTATAAAGTTTACGGGTTCGAAATTTCGCGGTTTCGAAAATTTTGCGTTTCAAAAGTTTATGAAATTTGTGGGTTCGGAAGGTTGTTGGTTCGAAAGTTTATTGTATCAAAATTATTTATGAATACTCTCGAGAAAATATTTTTCTTGATTTGCATACCAAACACCAGAAAATGAATAAGATTACTACTTGTTTTCCAAGAAATATTTTCTTGGAAAACATTCTCCGTGGCAAATATTTTTCTTTATACCAAACACACCCTTAATCTGCCACGTTATGATGAAGTTTATGATCATCTCTTATTAACTGAGGTTAATGGCATTCTTCTAGGGGCGTATCTGGGTTTCAGAAGTTTATGAAATTTGTGTGTTCGGAAGGTTGTTTGTTCGAAAGTTTATTGTATCAAAATTATTTATGAATACTCTTGAGAAAATATTTTTCTTTATTTGCGTATCAAACACCATAAAATGAATAAGATTACTACTTGTTTTCCAAGAAAATATATTTTTGGAAAATATTTTCCTTTATATCAAACACAACCTTAATCTGCCACGTTATGATGAGGTTTATGGTCATCGCTTATTAACTGAGGTTAATGGCATTCTTCTAGGGGCGTATCTGGGTTATAGGACATGGGTTCAAGTGTAGCTATACTACTTTTTTTAAATTATGTATAACAATGTTATATCTTTTGAGAAGCTCTAACTTCTTACTAGAAATCTACCGGGATCCCTAACCCTATGACAATCATAACATTATACCTCCAAAACCACTTGATTTAGAACTTCAAAATCCTTTACAAGATGTTTTGGAGAAAAATACTTCCTTCAAAGAAAAATTATTGTCCTCCAACCAATTGGACTTTACTTCATCTTTGGAATATGAAGAAATTAACTTCACAACAAACTCAACGGAAGAAAAGAAGTTTGTGCACGATCCAGAAACCATCACAAGAGGTATTAAAAAAATCTTCCTCTCAGCGGAAGATAGACAATGTATATATGAACCCTGGAAATACTCTATCATAATCAAGCTAGTAGGGAAATGTATGATTCACAACTACCTGAAGAAGAAAATACAAGATCTATGGAAACAAACGGAAGAATTTTCATTAATTGATCTTGGAGAAGACTATTATATCATAAAATTTAAGAAGAAGGAGAACATGGACAAAGTTATCCATCAAGGACCATGGTTCATTAATGGTCATTTCATGTCCATCTCAAAATGGAAACCAAACTTTTTGTCCACAACCGAGAAACTAACTACCTCAGCTATATGGATTAGACTTCCCCAATTGCCCACAGAATTTTACGATGGTAAAATCCTAGAGAAAATTGGAAATGCATTAGGACGTCTCCTCAAAATTGACATATGCACATCAACTACCCTAAGGGGTCGATATGCAAGGATTTGTGTGGAAATCCCTTTGGAGATCCCCGTTCAACCCTATCTATTTGTTGGACATCACAAGCAGTATATACATTACGAGGACAAAGAATTCCTTTGCATGAACTGTGGCCGATTTGGGCATACATTGCGACAATGCAACTACATCAAGCAACAAAGTAAATATCTTCAACATTCAATGCAAGAACAAAAACTCATTAGCTCAACTGAAGATACTCAAGCAGAATGGAAAATTGTCTCTTTTAACAAAGGAAGAAAACATGGGTTTCACCACAACCTATCAACAACTCCACAAAAGTCATTAATGGTCCAGGTATCCCGGTTAAAATGTTCAATGCTTATACATGTAAGTATTTAAATACTCAAACTCTCCAATACAAATCTAAGGATAACCCTAATGCTAACATATCCTCTAGTGCTAATCCTCAACCAAACAAAACAAAAAATCAAACCACTATTCCTATAAAAAATTACTTCTCCCTCCTAGACACTAAGCAAATGATTTCAACCAAAACCACTATGAATAATTTTAATTTTCTTTGTAATAATAATCTTAACCAAATAAGTGATGACTTGACAATTGGAGGTAGTGACATTAGTATGTCAGACTCCTATGTGGCTGTTGCTAACTCAAATAGCTTAGATATAAATAATTCCATGCAAAAGGATTGCTTAATGGACAAGTTTAACCCTCCTAATAATCATACCCCTACTACCCTAACCCTCCCCCCCCTCCCCCCAAAACAAAAATCTTTCCAAAATCTTGGGATATCCTAATTGGTTAAACAAAATCCCCCCTTAAGATTTGCAAAAATCCTCACCCCTTCGCATGCATGCCAAATGGAAGTTGAGTTAGAAGAAGAAAGCCATTTGGCCTCCTCCTTAGAAAACCAAAAAGAGTCAATGAGTTTTCCTATAAATCGAGACATAGAGCAACTAAAAGACACAAACTTGAAAATCTCAATCATTACTTCTGCCACCAATCCTTCCCTCTCCTCCATTAACATCAACCCCACGCCTACCACTAGCTCATTAAATACTTCCCATTCTATCCATAATTCCAAGAATCCCATCAACCCTAAGAAGAAGAAATCTGCTAATCCAAATCCTTTGCTAACACAGGCCACTAACAATAGAAGATATCTCACCCCTACACCCTTAGGCGACTCCCCAGATAATCTCTGCCCAACCCCCTCAATCACAAGACTATCAACTTGCTAGCTGGATGAAACTAGGACTCATGGGACATGCAATCTCATTCACAGTTCCAATAAATGGCCAAGAGGCGATAGTAATCCTCCACATTACCTAGCTCAATTAATCACGGAGGAAATGAGACTAGCCATGAACAACTACCTAAACCAAGTTTGGCTAAACAACATCATCCAACCAATGGCACCATCACTCAACCCTCAAATGGAACAGGTGATGAGATAACAATGGAGTATGCCCCCTCAGTTCAATCCCATAAACCCTCAGAATGCTCCACTGGATGTACCCGGCCGGTCGTTTCATGAGATTTGCCTTGTTTCCTTTGTTTCAGATTTGTTATATGTTATTTAACTTATTCATAATGTGTTGGATCGGTTGGTTCGGGTTCAGAGTGGTCGTGGCGAGAATTGAGACGCTTAGTCTCTTAAAGTGGCTTTATAATTTGAAAAGTCAATCGTGAATTGACTTATAGGTAAACAACCTTGGAATATAGATTTTATAGCTCGGATAGCTTCGTTAGGTTATTTGGAACTTAGGAGTGTGTTCGAAATGTGAATTTGAGGTCCTGAGTAGAATTAGGCTTGAATTGGCGAAATTGAGTTTTTGGCGATTTTCGCTCGACAGTGAAAAATAGGCTATAGGGATTGGAGTGTAATTATGGAAGTTGGAATAGGTTTGTAGGGTCATTTTGGATGTGTGTGCAAAATTTCAAGTCATTCGGATGTGTTTCGGATGGTTTCGGCATCTATGGCGAAATTTAGAAGTTTCAAAGTTCATAGGCTTGAATCTGAGGTATTTTTGGTGTTTTGGTGTTGTTTTTGGTGTTTCTAGGGCTCTACTAAGTTTGAATAAGGTTTTGGGATGTGTTGGTATGTTTGGTTGAGATCCCGAGGTCCTCGGGTGAGTTTCGGATGGTTAACGGAGTGATTTTTGGAGTATTATGACAGTAGAGTTGCTTGTACTACTCATAGATGCTCATGAAGGGTTGACTATAGGTCTTGAGGTAGTAATTAGACTATTTATTTTGTTTGGTCTTGCGTGAAATTTGGAAATTTAAAGATGTTTATGAAATATTCGAAACAGATTTGGAATTTATGATAACATTGTGTAAATATGTGATTGTTTGGCTAGCCTAGTTACATGATAGGCGTCATCACAGCCGTCTTGGGTTTTGGGGTCGTGACAAGTTGGTATCAGATCCTAGGTTACATAGGACTCACCGGTCATGAGCAAATTTAGTAGAGTCTTGTGGATCGGTACGGAGACGTCTGTACTTATCTTCGAGAGGCTACAGAACCCTTAGGGAAAAATCTCAATTCTTGAATTATGTCGTGCGAATCTGTTGATTCTGGAAATCTAAACTTCTGTTGTTTCATTATCTCACATATGGTGAGGACACACGTTACCGATCAAGGTGACCAAACACCAGTTAGACCAGCGAGGGGTCGAGGCCATGGTAGGGGTAGGGGAGTAGCCTGTGCAGCAGTCGGGGCAGTACCAGTGGATCTCCCTACTATTCGGGATCAGGTCCCCGCCGCAGATGTTCCAGCGGGACAGGCTCAGGCACCGACAGTGCCTTTTGTTATTCCGGGTCTTCAGGAGACCCTAGCCCAGATTTTGACTGTCTGCACCAGTCTTGCTTAAGCAGTCGTTGTATCTACTACTGCTGCTACTTCTCAGGATGGGGGAGGCACTCAGACTCCAGCTAACCTGAGCAGGTTATTCAGGGCCTTCAGACACCAGGGACAGTTCCAGCCCAGCTAGTTGCCCCAGTTCAGGGTTTTGTGGTTCTAGTTATGCCAGATGATGAGCAGCGCAGGTTAGAGAGATTTAGTAGACTTCAGCCTCCGACATTCAGTGGTGCTGAGGGCGAGGATGCCCAGGGTTTTCTTGACAAGTGTCAGAGGATGCTTCGTACTGCAAGGATACTGGAGACCAGTGGGGTCTCATTTTCTACTTTCTAGTTTTCTGTGGATGCTTTTACGTTGTGGGAGTCCTATGAGAGGTGTAGGCCTGTTGGTGCAGCACCCCTTACTTGGCAGCAGTTCTCCACTCTCTTTTAAGAGAAGCATGTTCCCCAGTCTCACAGGGAGGAGCAGCGTATGCTGTTTGAGTAGCTGCGTCAGGGTGAGTGGACGGTGACGCAGTATGAGATGCAATTTTTAGAGTTAGCTCGTCATGCTTCAGAGTTGGTCCCTACCGAGAGAGAGAGGATCAGGAGGTTCGTGGATGGCCTCACTTATCAGCTCAATATTCTGATGACTAGAGATAGGGTATCAGGTGCTACTTTCGAGCAGATTGTTGATATTGCTCGTGACATTGAGTCAGTTCGCCATCAGGAGCGAGAGGAGAGGGAGGCCAAGAGGCCTCGTAGATCTGGTAGTTTTAGTGGTGCTCCTTCCAGAGGGCAGTTTCATCATGGTAGAGGCCGCTCATTTAGGCCTCTTCAGCCAGTTCGCTCAGCTTATAGTGGTGCATCATCGGGGCAGGGTCCCCGCAGTTCTCATCCGGGTTGTTCTTCATTTAGTTCCCTTCCAGCTCAAAGTTCCTCCAGAGCATCATCAGTCCAGGGTTCTTCTATGCATGGTTCATCTAGTGACCATCCTGGTGCCAGGGGTTCTCTTCAGTCCCCGTCTCCAGCTCTAGGGAGTTGTTTCGAATGTGGAGAGTTCGGGCACATGTGGAGGCAGTGTCCCCGTCGCTTTGGTTGTTCTTCTCAGCAAAGGGGCCAGCCCTCGACTTCAGCTCCAGTTACTTCACCGCCCACCCAGGCAGCTAGGGATGGGGGTCAGGCAGCTAGAGGCCGCCCTAGAAGGGGAGGTCAAGCAAGTGGAGGTCAGGCTCGTATCTATGCACTTCCAGCCAGGCCAGATTCTATGGCCTCCGATGTAGTGATCAGATGTATTATATCAGTCTGTCATCGAGATGATTTAGCCCTATTTGACCCTGGTTCTACATATTCATATGTCTCGTCTTATTTTGCCCATTTTCTAGATATCCCCCGTGAGTCTCTAGTTACCTTTGTTCATGTGTCGACTCCGGTGGGCGATACTATTGTTGTGGACCGTGTGTATCGGTCGTGTATGATATCTATTGGGGGTTTGGACACCCGAGTGGACCTGTTGTTGCTTAGCATTGTTGATTTTGATGTAATATTAGGCATGGATTGGCTATCTCCGTGTCATACTATTCTCGATTGTCACTCTAAGACCGTTACCTTAGCCATGTCAAGTATTCCGAGGGTTGAGTGGAGAGGTTCTGTTAAGTATGTGCCTAGTAGGGTGATTTCGTACCTGAAGCCTCAGCATATGGTTGAGAAAGGGTGTTTATCGTATTTGGCCTTTGTGAGGGATGTACGTGTGGAGACTCCTACCATTGACTTTGTTCTAGTGGTCCGTGATTATCCGGATGTGTTTCCTGCAGACCTGCCACCTGATAGGGATATTGATTTTGGTATTGATTTGGTGTCGGTCACTCAGCCCATTTATATCCCAGTGTATCGTATGGCGCTAACGAAGTTGAATGAATTGAAAGAGCAGCTTCTGGAACTCCTAGATAAGGGGTTCATTCGGCCTAGTGTGTCACCTTGGGGTGCACCGGTGTTGTTTGTAAAGAAGAAGGATGGTTCCATGAGAATGTGTATTGACTACAGGTAGTTGAACAAGGTTACAGTCAAGAATAAGTATCCCTTGCCTCGTATTGATGATTTGTTTTACCAGCTTCAAGGAGCCAGAGTGTTCTCTAAGATTGACTTGAGATCCGGGTATCATCAGCTGTAGATTCGGGATTCTGATATTCCTAAGACAGATTTTAGGACTCGTTATGGTCATTACGAGTTTATGGTAATGTCTTTTGGGATGACCAATGCCCCAGCAGCGTTCATGCATTTGATGAACAACGTGTTTCAGCCGTATCTGGATTCTTTTGTTATTGTATTCATTGATGACATGCATCCTGGTATATTCTCGTAGCCAGGAGAAGCATGCTCAGCATTTGAGAGTTTTTTTTTGCAGAAACTAAGGGAGGAGAAGCTTAATGCAAAGTTTTCAAAGTGTGAGTTTTGGCTTGGTTCGGTAGCTTTCTTGGGGCACGTGGTGTCCAGTGAGGGTATTCAGGTTGATCCGAAGAAGATAGAGGCGGTGCAGAGTTGGCCCAGGCCCTCCTCAGCTATATATATTAGGAGTTTCCTTGGTTTGGTGGATATTAACATCGTTTTGTTGAGGGATTTTCTTCTATTGCTTCTCCCATTGACCAAATTGACCCAGAAGGGTGCTCCGTTCAGGTGGTCGAACGAGTGCAAGGAGAGCTTCCAGAAGCTCAAGGCTGCATTGACCTCAACTCCAGTTTTTGTATTGCCATCAGCTTCAGGTTCTTATACCGTGTATTATGATGCCTCGAGAATAGGCATTGGTTGTGTTTTAATGCAAGAGGGTAGGGTGATTGCCTATGCCTCGCGCCAGTTGAAGACTCATGAGAAGAATTATCTCGTGCATGATCTCGAGCTAGAAGCCATTGTTCACGCCTTGAAGATTTGGCGTCATTATTTGTATGGGGTACATTATGAGGTTTTCACTGATCACCGTAGTCTACAACATCTGTTTAAACAGAAGGATTTGAATTTGCGTTAGAGGATATGGTTGGAGCTTATCAAGGACTATGATATCACTATTCTATACCATCCGGGGAAGGCCAATGTAGTGGCCGACACCTTGAGTCGCAGAGTAGAGAGCTTGGGGAGTCTAGAATATCTTCCAGCAGCAGAGAGACCTTTAGCACTCGATGTCCAGGCCTTAGCGAGTCAGTTGGTGAGATTGGATCTATTGGAGCCTCCCCGAGTATTGGCTTGTGTAGCCTCCAGGTATTCTCTTTATGACCAGATTAGAGCACGCCAGTATGATGACCCACACTTGCTCGTTCTTCAGGACAAGGTCCGTCTAGGTGATGCCAGGGATGTGGTTATTGGTGATGATGGGGTCATGAGGATGCAGGGCCGGATTTGTGTGCCCAATGTGGATGGGCTTTGAGAGTTGATTCTAGAAGAGGCCTGTAGCTCGCGGTATTCCATCCATTCGGGTGCCGCGAAGATGTACCAGGATCTGAGACAACATTATTGGTGGAGGCAGATGAAGAATGATATTTTTGATTTCGTAGCTCAGTGTCTCAACTATCAACAGGTCAAGTATGAGCACTAGAGGCCAGGTGGGTTACTTTAGAGGTTAGATATTCTGGAGTGAAAGTGGGAGTGGATCACTATGGACTTTGTAGTTGGGCTTCCACGGACTGCGAGGAGGTTTGACGCTATATGGGTTATTGTGGATTGGCTAACCAAGTCCGCGCACTTCATTCTTGTTGGTACTACCTATTCTTCGGAGTGGTTAGCTGAGATTTATATTAGGGAGATCGTCCGATTGCATGGTGTTCCAGTATCTATCATTTCAGACAGATACTCAGTTCACATCTCAGTTTTGGGGGGCCGTGCAGAGAGAGTTGGGTACTGAGGTCGAGTTGAGCACAACGTTTCTTCCTCAGACCGACGGGTAGTCAGAGCGTACTATTCAGATTCTGGAGGACATGTTGTGTGCTTGTGTCATTGGTTTTGTGGTTTATGGGACTTGTTTCTGCCACTCGTGGACTTTACATATAATAATAGTTATCAGTCGAGTATTCAGATGGCTCCGTATGAGGCTTTATATGGTAGGAGGTGTAGGTCTCCGATTGGGTGGTTTGAGTCGGGTAAGGTTAGGCTATTGGGCACAGACTTGGTTTAGGATGCGTTGGATAACGTGAAGTTGATTCAGGAGCGACTTCGCATGATGCAATTTAGGCAGAAGAGTTATGCGGACCGGAAGGTCCGGGATGTGTCTTTCATGGAGGGGAGAAGGTACTGCTGAAGGCATCACCTATGAAGAGTGTTATGAGTTTTGGGAAGAGGGGCAAGCTGAGTCCCCAGTTCATTGGGCCTTTGGAAGTGCTTAGAAGGTTGGAGAGGTGGCTTATAGACTTGCGTTGCCACCCAGCTTGTTGAGTGTTCATCTAGTATTTCATGTCTCGATGCTATGGAAGTATGTTGGTGACCCGTCTCTTGTTTTGGACTTCAGCACGGTTCAGCTCGAGGGTGATATGTCATATGAGGTAGAGCCAGTGGCTATATTAGGTCGCCAGGTCAGAAAGTTGAGGTCTAAGGATATAGCTTTAGTAAAGGTGCAGTAGAGAGGACAGCCGGTGGAGGAGGCCACCTGAGAGACCGAGCGGGAGATACGGAGCAGATATCCTCACTTATTTGAGACTCCAGGTATGTTTCTAGACCCGTTCGAGGACGAACGTTTGTTTAAAAGAGGAAGAATGTAACGACCCGGCCGGTCGTTTCGTGAGATTTGCCTTGTTTCTTCTGTTTCAGCTTTGTTATATGTTATTTAACTTATTCATGTTGTGTTGGGTAGGTTGGTTAGGGTTCGGAGTGGTCGTGGTGAGAATTGAGACACTTAGTCTCTTAAATGGTTTTATAGTTGGAAAAGTCAATCAGGAGTTGACTTATAGGTAAACGACCTCGGAATGTGTATTTTATAGATCGGATAGCTTCGTTAGGTGATTTGGAACTTAGGAGTGTGTTCGGAATGTGAATTTGAGGTCTGGAGTAGAATTAGGCTTGAATTGGCGAAATTGAGTTTTTGGCAATTTCCGGTCGTCGGTGAAAAATAGGCTATCGGGGTCGGAATGGAATTCTGAAAGTTGAAACAGGTTCGTAGGGTCATTTTGGATGTGTGTGCAAAATTTCAGGTCAATCGGACGTGTTTAGGATGGTTTTGGCATCTTTGGCGAAATTTAGAAGTTTCAAAGTTCATAGGCTTGAATCTGAGGTGTTTTTAGTGTTTTTGTGTCTTTTTTGGTGTTTTGTGGGCTCGAATAAGTTTGAGTAAGGTTGTGGGATGTGCTGGTATGTTTGGTTGAGGTCCCGAGGGCCTCGGGTGAGTTTCGAGTGGTTAACGGAGTGATTTTTGGATTCTTGAGTTAGTTGTTTTGTTGGTGTTCTTGCTGCAGAAATTTACTTTATGCGTTCGCGGAGGGGGCTCGCATTCGCATAGAGTGATTTGTGAAAGAGGGGCATTTTGTGCTATGCGTTCGCGGAAGGGGAGGTGCGAACGCAAATCTCCAGGTGGTTGTGCATCGCGAACGCGGGCGTGGGGCGCGTTCACGTAGTATGTCAAGTCAGCAGTTAGACCCCATGGATTTGGCCTACGCGTTCGTGAGATGGGGTCCGCGTTCGTGTAGGTATGAGCAGGAAAGGGTTCGCATTCGCGTGGTATCTAGTGCGTTCGCGTGGTATCTAGTGCGTTCGCATAGGGGAAATAAGGGAGCTGTTGGATTGTGCTATGCGAACGTGTGCCTAGGGTCACGTTCGCGAAGGGTAAAAACTGGGCAGGATGTTTTTAAGTTCAAAAACGAGGGTTTAGTCTATATTTTCAAAAATCCATTAGAGAGCTCGGGAGAAAGTGGAAATTGAAGAGATTTTCGGTAGAATTCTTGAGGTAAGTGTTCTTCAATCATATTTGGGTTAATTCCATGATTTAGCCTTGATTTTTATCATTTAATTTGAGGAATTAAAGTGGAAATTGGGGAAAATGGGAGGAAAAAATGAGAAAATTCTTTTAATGATTTGAGTGAGCAATTGAGGTCGGATTTTGGTGAATTTGATATGGGTAGACTCGTGAGGGAATAAGGATTCTAGTTTTGTGATTTGTATCGAATTTCGAGACATGGGCCCCAGGGTCGGGTTTGGCCAATTTCAGGATTAGTGCCTAATTGTGATAATTTTCGAATGGGTTTCGTCTCCCTAGCATATTTTGATGTTATTAATCTGGTTTTGAATAGATTCGGAGCATTCGGGAGCCGATTCGAGGGACAAGAGTATCGCAGAGTAGTTCTCGGGCTGGTTTGAGGTACGTATTGACTGTAAATCTTGTCCTGAGGGTATGAAACCCCGGACTTAGTATCTTCTCACCATTTTGGTATGACACACATGGTGAATGACGAGTGTGTGGCGTGAACTAATTGGGGATTTGGACTTGGTCCTTCTCGTGGAAACTATTGAGTTGCTTATTTACTATAAATCATATGTTAAATCGTGTTTTTAGACTATTATTGTATTTGGGCTATAAGCCATATTTGGGGCCTTGTTCCGACCTGTTTAGACCCCTAGGGGGCTATTTTTATGATATTCCTCACTGCATCGATTATGATTTACACTCAGTCATTCCATGTTAAACTGTTTTTGAAACTCAGACTTGTGTACACTATTTTGCGAGATAAAATATTGTTTTGGGTCGAGTACCCCATTTATTGATAGCCTAAGTGGCATTTTTGAGAGTTTCTGACTGAGTGAGACCGAGTGCCAATATTGTGAAGATATTATGGATCGGGTTGCATGCCACAATATGTTACATTGTTATGATATGTGAGAGGCCGAGATCTTGAGTGATTTATGCCACGAGATGGCTTGATATTAGCGCTTGGGATGTAGGAGCCCCTCCGAAGTCTGTACACCCCCAGTGATCGCAGGTACCTACTGAGTGCAAGTGCCGAGTGTCGAGTGATGAGTGATTGGGAGACATGAGTGGCTATGAGGTAGCCCAAGGGGCTGATACCGAGTGATTGTGAGGCGTGCTGAGTGATTGATGCTGAGTGATGATACGCCCGAGGTACAAACTATGATACTTGTTTTCATTTGAAAGACCATTTATGAACGCTGTCAATTATATTTATTGAATCACTATTGATTTCGATGAAACTTATGAAAAAGGCACACTTTTAACTGATATTTTTCTGAAAAAGAACTTAAATGCTACGAGGCGTCGTATCTGTGTTTTACTGAAGGAAAGATTTCACTTACTGTGCATTGATGATTGTTTTATGTGCTTTCATAGCCTTAGGTACTATTTACTTTCATTACTACTGAATTGGCGTACTCACATTACTCCATGAACCCCTGTGTGCAGATACAGGTGCTGGTACCGAGCGCTAGCTTTTCTTCCTTCTCGTGGAGTCGGAGTTGGAATTTTGAGGTAGCTATTTAGCGTCCGCATCTCCTCTTTTCCCTTTCTTGTTTTTGTTCTAGTTCCTCGTTCCGAGACTTGATGTATTATGACAGTAGAGTTGCTTGTACTACTCGTAGATGCTCATGACGGGTTGACTCCGGGTCTTGGAGTAATTAGACTATTTATTTCGTTTGGTCTTGCGTGAAATTTGGAAATTTAAAGATGTTTATGAAATAAACAGTTTTGGAATTTATGATAACATTATGTAAATATGTGATTGTTTGGCTAGCCTAGTTCCATGATAGGCACCATCACGGCCGGCTTAGGTTTTGGGGTCGTGACAATTCAACCCCATCTTTCTACCTTGGGACATCAACCAGGGGAACCAAGAGAACCCCAACCCTCCAGTAGCTCCCCCACCCTCACCTCAACAGTACCATGCAGATCAAGTCCCAAGTCTAGTAGAAGCAGAAATGGAGGAGGACGATGTCCCCCTAAACCTAAACTTAGGGCAAGTCTTAGAGTTCTCAAGTCTTGACGGGATTAAAAAGATTTCTCTTCACGGAGATGCATGAGAAGAGGCATGTGCTCAACTGTCCATTATCCCTTTACAAATGCTCGATGGACATTCGTCCACCACACGATACGACAGTGTGAAACAAAGCAATGATCCTGGTTCCTTCAATGAGAAGAAACCCTGCCCTAAGGGGGAGGGGGGGGGATAAAGGAGAATGGGGAGAGGTCCAGTCCAGAAACTAATCTTACAATGAATTGACCTACAAACTTTTTCATATGGAATATAAAGGGGGGAAACAATGAAAATTTCAAGAGAAACTTTAGGGAAATTATTGAAGCACATAGACCTTGCATGGTGATCCTATTGGAAACTAGAATGGGTTGTCATGTAGATTTGCTAAATGACTTTGGATTTATGGAGATGATATAAGTTCCTTCAGAGGGCCAGTCAAGAGGCATGGTTATGATGTGGAATCATGACACTGTCAGTGTCCAAAATGTTGTACGTTGGAATCAGGAAATCCATGCAACCATGAAGGTACTTCCTATACGTAAACCTTGGCTTTTTACTTCCATATATGCTAGTACTTGTATGTATAATAGAAATATAATGTGGAAAATTTTAGAAAATATTAGCAACACTTATAAAGGGCCTTGGTTAGTAGGAGGAGACTTTAATGATATCCTAGATTCTAGTGAGAAATTTGGTGGTAAACCTATTAGGATAGTACATATGGTCAAAAATCAACAAGTGCAATTTGATTGACCTAGGTTTCAAAGGCAGTAAATACACTTGGACAAACAACAGTCCTAACAAAAAAGGTCTAATAATGGAAAGATTGGATAAAGTTCTTGGAAATGAAGAATGGCTTGAACTCTTCCCAAAGAGCTCAATAATCCATATCTCCAGAACCCATTCTGACCATAACCCTATTCTCATAGAATTGCTTCCTAGAAATAGGTCTTTTCATAATATTCCCTTTATACTAGAGACTTTTTGGTGTAAACATCCGGAATTTCAATCTATTGTGAAAAATAATTGGACTGCTGCTGACTATTTTAAAGCCAGTCTTAACTTTGTGAACAAAGTAAAACCCTGAAAGAACAACACTTTTGGCAACGTTATGGGGAAAAAGAGGAAGTTACTTGCTAGACTTCAAGGAATCCAGTCCTCTAGTAATTATACTACTAGCACCTTCCTCCGGAATCTAGACTGAGATCTTAAAAATGAATACAATGATATAAAATTGAGGAAGATTATTGAAAACTAAGGTCCAGAGTCTTGTGTCTTAATGAATGTGATACAAACACTAAATTCTTTCATATCTCTGCCACAAATAGGAAAAGAAGGAACAAAATCAATTTCTTTAAAGATGATGCTGGAAACTAGATAAATGATCAAAATCTTATTATTTCCCATGTCCAAAATTATTTTATGTCTACTTTTACCACTACTCATTCCTAAACTAGTGGGACAAACCCCCTGAATAACCAGTTTAATTGTAATAATATTAACCTTAGTAATTTAGATACCCCATCTTAGACTCTAAAATTAAAAGGGCTATTTTTTCGTTCAAGCCCTTTAAATCTCCTTGTCTTGATGGCCTACACCCTTTCTTCTTTCAAAAATATTGGATCATATAGGGCAATCTGTTTGCAACCTTTGCCATGATATTTTCAACAAACAAGTAGTCCCCATTGATATTAATAATACTTATCTATGCCTTATTCCAAAAATTCACAATGCCAACAACATCAAAAACTTTAGGCCTATTGGACTTTGCAACACAATCTACAAATTAATTACCAAAATCCTAGGAAACCGTCTAAAACCCTTTCTTGATCATTTGATTAGTCCCTATCAGGATAGCTTTATGAAAAATAGAAGAGCGTCTGATAATGCAATCATCATCCAGGAACTAGTTTCTAAATTTAAAAAATTAAAAGGCAGGCATGGGCAGATGATTCTAAAAATAGATCTGGAAAAGGCTTTCGGTCTCTTGGAATGTTCCTTTATTCGTCACACTCTTGAATACTTTAAATCCCCCCCCCCCCCCCCCACCCACCCACCCCAAATTCTCAAAACTTCGTCTTAGTCTCATCTCAACTAGTAGCATAGCAATTTTAGTAAACGCTTCCGTCACAAATTATTTTGAACCTAGTAGAGGAATTAGGCAAGAAGACCCCATCTCACCTTATATCTTTATTCTCTGCTTGGAAATGCTTACTAAATATATAGAGCATCAGGTAGATACTAGAAATTGGGACCCCATAACCTTAGGAAATAGATGTCCTAATATTTTTCATTTATTATTTGCAGACGATCTTACTCTAATGGCAAAAGTAAACGACAAATCTTGCCAAGCCATTAAATATGGTCTAGAATAATTTATTCCCTATCAGGTCAAAGTATAAATTTTTATAAATAAAAAATACTCTTCTCCCAAAATTGTTCTCATACCCTTATCAAAGATATTATGACCATGATAGGTATTAAAAAATGTACAACTTTTGGCACCTATCTAGGTTTTCCTATCTTAAGCCATAATCCTAAGCCTATGGATTTTCAATTTTTAATTGACAAGATGAGAATCAAACTTGCTTCTTGGAAAATAAAATTTATTAATTTAGCAGGTAGAACAACGCTGGCTAATTCTTGCCTAAACTCCATCCCAAACCACAGCATGCAATACACCCTCCTGCCTAAGAACACCCTAAAGGAAATTGATAAAGTCCAAAGGGACTTTATATGGGGAAGCACATTAGAAAAAAGAAAAATTCACCTAGTTAAATGGTCTACCCTTTGCCAACCAAAATCAAATGGTGGACTGAGCATCCATAATGTTTTAAACAAAAATTTGTATACCTTAGCTAGTCTCAGCTCGAGAATGCTTACCAATGCCACAATCCCTTGGGCAAAACTTAGCATTTCCTACTATTGTACTAATACATCAATAAATAGGTGTTCTTTTGTATGGAAAAGTATTTGCAAGGGTTGGGAGATATGCTCTAAGGGTATCATATGGTCCCCCCACCTCCATTCTAATATCAACATATGAGAAACCAATTGGATCCCTGATATAGGAAACCTAAGAAAAGCAGTAATAGGCCCCCCCTCTACTAGGGATCTTACCCTTAAAATCAGAGACATCTCTCATGGTCGCACTTGGAACCTGGATGACCTATCCTTTACCATTCCTTTGGAACAAATGTCTGACATTACTAAAATCAAAATTCGGCTTAAGGGACCTTACTATGATCTCCCAATTTCGTATCTCAATACAAAAGGCTTGTTCTCAACCAAATCATGTTATACCTTTTTAGAAACACTAAATATTACTGACTTAGAATTTGATTGGATATGGAATCTGAACTGTCCCAATAAGATCAGATGCTTCTTATGGAAATGTCTTCATGATTGAATCCCTTGTAGAAAATACCTCTCTCAATTTGGGATAAACACTGATCATATCTGTCCCATTTGTAAGTGTACTAAAGAGGAATCAATAAAATACATTTTCCTTGAATGTAACACAATCAAGAATTTCTGGACCTGCCTAGGATGGCAAAACCACTATAATTCAAATGGAAAGCACTGTCTCATCCAAGTAAGACATCTCAACTATGCTCCTAATAATAAGTACTTAACATGGGACTCTTTCTTCCCTTTTGTAATTTGGCAAATTTGAATAAATAGAAATAACAATAATCACAACAACACTTCCAACCCCATCAATGAGTCTCTTATTATTCGAAGGGCTACAGAATTCAAATTTCTCACTGACAAATGTGTTATAAACCCCCCAAAAATTCTCATTAAATTCAATTGGCATAAACCCCCAAAAGGTTGGTTTAAACAAAACGTAGATGCCATCTTTAACAATCATAACCAGAAGTGTGGTTTAGGGGGAGTCCTTAGGGACACCAATGGAAACTGGGTGGTTGGATATACAAAATCCACTGATGCAAATGGTTCACTTGCAGCAAAATTGAAGGCTCTAAGGGAAGGCCTTAAAACAACGAAAGATTGGAATCTTTTTCCGCTTGAAATAGAGACAGATTTCACGGAGGTAATCATGGACATACAATAAGGTAATAAGTTATTTAACAAAGTTGTTAATGATTACAGGTGGTTAATGCACCAGCAGAGGGTGATCCTCCAGCACACCCTCAGGCAAGGGAATAGGACAGCTCACCATCTAGCAAAAAGGTACAAGCATAGCCAAGTTTTTGGAGCAGCTTGAAGAAGTGAAGACTAAAGGGGAAGGAAAAAAGAAGTTTTTGTCAGACCATCTAGTGATGTAATACGTTTAGTGGAAAGTGAAAGTCTTGAACTACCTATTTTTGATAAGTTACTATCTTTTGAGACTTGCAAACAATTGACAAGCCTACGGAATCAATGTGTCCTACGAGGCACATGTTATATTAATCATGTACTAAATGGTCTTTAATTAATATATAAATCTTCCTGTTTGCTAAAACAAATGTTATAACTTTTACAAATTATTTAAATGTATATACGTGCACCCAAGCTTAAAGACACTCATGATATAATAATTATTGGGTGAACCTCTACAAGTGAAATCGGCGGCTCAAATCCAATCCGGGCGGTCTTGTTTTCAATACAGATTATAAATATATATGTGCAAATCGCTAAAATTTAAAAAGATTATAATTTTAAAATGTATTATGGATTCATCGTAAGAGCCTAAAGTTAAACCCGTCAAATATAAATTTTATATCCACCTCTTCATAGTAGTTGACGAGCTCGAAACACACACTTATATTATGCTCGCTAATCAAATATAGCATAGTATAATATCATATCCACAAGGATTGGATTTAAACAATATTCTCGTAGTTTCTAACTTGATTGCTATCCAAGATGATCAAAAATTGAGATTTATATGATTTCTAACTAAACTTAACTAAGATCTAAAGCTATTGACTAATGACAATCGTAACAAGGAACAAGCAAAGAAGGTTATCAATGAGAGAAGGTAGGGTTTTGATGGGATAGGTGCAAGATAATTGTCGGGATCTAACTCTAGATAATTCACTTCTAATGTTCAGTTGAGTCTCTCGAATTCACTCAATTACTAGTTCAAATGTTCAGCAAAAACTCTTCTCTCGATTAAGTCTTAACCTCACAATATGAACCAATTTAAGCACGTGAAGATATGAAAGAATGTGTATTGGATTGGTCTTTAGGAGAACCTTTCTTGATTATCCTCCTAACTAGGTTTAATCAATGATTGAACTAGCTTCTCTCGATTACTAAGGAGAATTAAAGAACTTAACCAACAATATAATGCAAGGATATCACAAGTTATGCCTCTCTCGGTTACATGAATTAGTGAATATAGATGCAACAATTAAATCATCCAAAACGCTTCAATACATAGAACAAGATATATAATCCACAAACAATCATCAATACACCAAATCCATCGACCCTAAAGAGATCTACGGAGATATGGAGCAAATAATCACAAATAAAATTAAATTATAGAAAAATATAAATTCAATCCAAACTCGGGTCTTGAGTGAGGAAGAAATGATGAAATTCTTGTGCTCGTGTTCTTCCAACTCCTCGTTAGCCTCTTTCGGTGGAACACGTGTCAAAAAGTCCAGTAAAATAATCTTTTTCCATGTATTTATACCAAGTAGGGTCGGGCCCAGACAAAACCACCTTCTCCTAGCCGAAATACGATATCTACTTTGTAAAAAATACACAGGCGCGCCGCATGGGGCGGACGCGCCATGTGGGGCATTAGTGGGGAACTCCAGACAACTTATTTATGACAGGCCGCAGAGGATTGCACAAGCGCGGCGTCCCACGCGCTACGACATCGGGGAATTCTCATAATACGGACCAAACTTCGATTTTTGACGTCCAGACTTGCTCCTCGACCCCCAACACGATCCCGGCTTAATCCCTTGGGCTTTTACTCAGACTTCAAAACTCCAAATCGCTCGAATTCATTCCATAACATCTACATCACTCAAAATCTTCCTACAAGGCATAAAATACACAATATGCTTAAAACACTACCAATTAAAGCTCTAAACAAGTAAAGTGCAGTAAATTAGAGTGCAATAAGCGATTAAAATACGAGATTATTGCCTACCATCGATAGTCCATCCAACCTATTGAAATCCTGAATCCGCATATGCATTCCTCAATCTAAGATCATTATTATTTTACCCCTCTTCTTTTATTGGACTTAATAATATAATATGACGGTGCCTTAATTTGTTTCGTTTACGTGTAAAAAAGGCATAATTGGAATGTCCTTAACTTACACAGAATAAATCACATAAACTTGTCAATGAATTTTATAAATCCTTCACATACATAAAACATAATTGATCATTCTGAAAATTTCGTCATAAATATTTGGCATAAATAGTCTCATCATAATTTCAAAAGGATAATTTTGGTCTTGGCCAAAATACATAAGGACCTATAGGAATGACATCGTTATCATAATAGGAGATACCAAACAGAGTTATAACATAAATAGTTAGACTTCCCACTGTTTCTAATACTTCTAAGAACGTGGAAGGGACGGAGTAGGGTCAAAAATGCTTTTGAACTACTGTAAAAGGTGTAAAAATATCCTTTATCTACTTATTGAGCTAAAAGTCCCCTTCATTTTACTTTTTTTGTTTACTTACGCTCTTTGATCGTCAATACTGAATTTAGAAAATATTAATTTAAATTTCACGTGGTAACTTCTTATTGGTCGAAATTAAAATATCTAACCTATTAGAAAAATCCACCCATATCTACCCGTTTTTTGAACTAACCCACGTCAAACACTATCTCGACCCGAATAAAAAGTTCAAATATAAAAAAGACGCCCAATTCCATCTAACTCATGGATTTACATGTGTTCATTTTCTTGATTAATCTCGTGTATAGCGTTATCATCGAATAAAGGTTCATGAACAAACTAAACAAATAAGAAAAGCCTAAGATGAATGAGGCAATAATTTTCTTGAATATAATGTGGGACGAAAACTACGGGTAGTCCAACGGTTTATAATCTTCCAAGCAATCACTTTGAGATATTTCCGTTATGTGAAGATGATTAAATCAAACTCATCTATCATGCAAATTGAATTGGATGTCATAACAAGAAAAAGAAAATCACGTAATAAATTTGCGTCTATATGT
Organism: Nicotiana undulata; assembly: GCA_005239495.1. NCBI lineage: Eukaryota > Viridiplantae > Streptophyta > Magnoliopsida > Solanales > Solanaceae > Nicotiana > Nicotiana undulata. The sequence goes on from ML262136.1 coordinate 52,327, forward strand.
TTGTTGCAACTCCTTTGGAGCTTTTGTTGCATGGAGTTTGATAGAAGTGAGGCCTCTTTTTTTAGTTAAACTTTTTGTTCGGGTCGGGTTAGTGTTTGAAGGATAGTTAGTATGAAAAACTGGTAGATATGTGAGGGTCTTTCTTATGGTTTAGATGTTTTAATTTTGGTCAATAAGAAGTTGCCACGTGAAATTTAAATAATTATTATTTTTCAGCATTGACCTAACGGTCAAAGGACATAAGTGAATAAAAAGGTGAAAGGAGAGATATTGTTAACCCAATGGGTGGATGAAGGGTATTTTTAAACCTTTTTCAATAATTTAAGGGCATGTATAACCCCTTTCCATAAAAAGAATGATGGCACCAGGTATAAATCTCCGGCTCATCTAAAAGGATAATGTCTATTACTTGCAACTATAGAAGTAAGAATGGGGCTCATCAAAATAAATCGACAGGTGGAGGAGATACGTAGCACGTATATAACATGTATACGGTTAAAATTGAGCACGTTCGATTTTATGGGTTCGAGGGTTTGCCTCGAGATTAGTTCGTATCGAAGAAAGCTTGAGCTCGAGGAACACGGAGATTGAAGAATCGATATCGAGCTAGATCGACATCGAAGTAACAAAATAATGAGATATTAGCAATCGACCACCAATCTCGACGGGAATCTCAGGATTGGCAGAATCATTAACGATTATTGATATCAATCATGTATTTTGCTTCCAAAATTAGAGTTATACCTTATTTAAGATTCCTCTACTATATAAAGAGGAACCCTGTTCATTTGTAACTATCACACATAAATCACATAAATTACTGAGAAATAATAGAACTCTCTGCTCTTTACTTGCATAAGATCCCATATTGTTCTTATTTTTTGTTGTTCTTATTGTTCTTGACACTTGATATCGAGAATATGCCAAACCGAGGTCAATAATTTGCAAACAACATTGGTTTGATCCATTTCAATAGTTTAATTCACTTATTTGTTTCTTTACTCAGCTATTTATCAATTGACATTGAATTAGATCACGTATCCTTATAACCACATTACAAGTTTAATTGTTACTCGTATTTCTAGGTAAACAGTTTGGCACCCACTATGGGGCTAAGGATAATAGTGATTGTTAAGTTCTAATTTTGGAATAACACACTATTTTACACCTGTTTCTTGTCAAGAATTTTGTTTTAAGGTTAAACATGTCAAACTCACAAAATACGGCTACACATGGTGACAAGGGCCTCGGACTCCACGGAGAAAACGAGAATGTTATTGCTCCAGGAATCGAGGTGCCACAGGTTGACCTCGGAGGAGCACCACCCGTCAATCCGGTTGATGTCAGTTCGCGTTTTGCTTTGAATGCAGATTTAGGGGCAGACCCCAAAGGAAGTGTACGCAGAGAGGGTCGAATTGACGGTCGAGGTACACAGGGCAGAGGAGACGAAGGAATCAGTCTCTGAGTAATATTTGAAATGCTACAAGATCAACAAAATGTCATTGTTCAGTTGCAAAATCAGCAGAGGACACCGAATAGGGTCGAACAAGAGGCCACTCATTGTACCGAGCTAGTGCTTGAAAGATCGGGTAATAATACTTCGACAACTGACCCTGCTATAATGAGGATGCTCGAGGAGCTTACTAAGATAATAGAATCGGGAGAAAATAAAATCGAGGCCAACGACAAAAAGGTGGAAACTTATAATTCTCGAATTTATCAGATACCAGGGGAACCACCGATCTTAAAGGGAATGGACTCCAAGAAGTTCGTGCAAAAACTAGTCCCTCTGAGTGCGTCTCTGAAGCCCATCCTAAAGAAGTTTTGTATGCCCGATATACCTAAATACAACGAGACCTTAGACCCCAGTGATCACATTACTTCTTATATGTGCTCCATAAAAGGAAATGATTTGGAAGATGACGAAATCGAGTAAGTGTTGCTGAAGAAGTTCGGAGAAACCGTGTCGAAGGGAGCTATGATTTGGTATCACAACTTTCTGCAAAATTCTATCTATTCATTCGCCATGTAAGCGGATTCATTTGTAAAATCACACGTTGGTGCCTTAATGGTTGCAACGAGAAAATCACACTTCTTCAAAGTGAAGCAGAGGGATAACGAGGTGCTGAGGGAGTTCGTATCTCGATTCTAAATGGAGCGTATGGAATTACCATCAGTTACTGACGATTGGGTTGTTCAATATTTCACCCAAGGATTAAATGAGCGGAGTTTGATCGCATCACGCCAGTTGAAGCAAAATTTAACATAGTACCCGATTGTGACTTGGGCAGATGTTCACAACCGATATCAGTCGAAGATTAGGGTCGAGGACGACCAATTGGGAGCCCCATCAGGTTCAGTACATCCAAATAGGTCGACGGGTAAAAGTCAGAGAGATGTTGATAGAGAATTAAGGCCGAATAAAGATCGATATCAGTCATATGTTTCAGATCGAATGAATAACGGAACGGGACGCAACTCCGTCTGGAACAATCGAAGGGGTGACCGAGGACATAATTCTCGGGGACTAATGAGTAAAAATGGCTTCGACATATATGTGGATCCCACATAAGCGCCTCGATTATCGGATTACAATTTCAGTGTCGATTTATCGGGATTGTATCGGCTATTGAAAGGATCAAAGACACCAGGTGGCCCAGGCCTATACAGGCCGATCCCTCCCAAAGAAATCCGAACTTAATGTGTAAGTATCATGGCATTCATGGCCATAGGACCGAAGACTTCAGACAGTTAAGAGGGGAAGTAGCTTGAATGTTCAACGAAGGCCATCTTCGGGAATTCCTCAGTGATCGAGCCAAAATCACTTCAGAGAGAGAGATGCCAACAGAAAGAACGAGCAAGAAGAACCTCAGCATGTTATTCACATGATCGTCGGTGGGGTCGACGTCCTACAAGGGACTTTATTCAAACGAACCAAAGTATCGATCACAAGAGAAAAATGGACTCGAGATTATGTGCCCGAAGGCACTTTATCGTTCAATGATGAAGAAGCAGAAGGCATCTCTCATCCACACAACGACGCCCTGGTAATTTCTATTTTGTTAAATAAAATTCAAGTTAAACATGTTCTCGTGGATCTAGGTAGGTCAGTGAACATAATCAGATCGAGGGTCGTAGAGCATCTCAGATTGCTAGACCAGATTGTACCTGCATCTCGAGTCCTACACGGCTTCAACATGGCTAGTGAAACAACGAAGGGGGAGATAATCTTACCAGTGAACGTGGTCGGGACCATCTGAGACACAAAATTCCATGTCATCGAAGGCGACATGAGATATAATGCACTGCTCGGAAGACCCTGGATCCACAACACGAGGGCACTACCATCGACCCTTCACCAAATGATGAAGTTCCCAATGGTGGATGGTGTGAAAAGAGTTTATGGGGAACAACACGCTGCGAAGGAAATGTTTGCAGTCGACGAGGTGACGATGATATCAGCACCTTCAACCTCAGAAAAATCGAGCACCAAAGATAAGAAAGCGTCCAAATAGCAATCACTGTCCCTAGTGTCGACCGAATCGGAGAAACAGGTAATCGAAGAAGAAAAAGAGAATTTTATCACTCCTCGAGCTTTCGTCATCCCCGAAGAATCGGATGCAACCATGTCAACAGTCGAAGAGCTCGAATAGGTGATACCGATCGGGTATCTACCCAAATGAAAGGTATACCTGGGAACGGGGTTGACCCCCAAACTTAGGAAAAAACTCATTCAATTTCTTATTGATAACATGGATTTCTTTGCATTGTCCCATTTAGACATGACAGGAATCCCTCCGGAGATAACAACTCTTCGGCTAAGCTTGGATCCCAAGTTCAGACCAATAAAGCAAAATAGAAGACCTCAGTCTGAGGTAAAGCACACCTTCAAAAAGGAGGAGGGAACCAAACTTCTTAAAATAGGATCCATTCGGGAAGTAAAATATCTCTAAAAGTTAGCTAATGTAGTCGTAGTCCCCAAAAAGGGGAACAAACTGAGAATGTGTGTAGACTATAAGGACTTGAACAAAGCATGTCTCCAAGACTCTTTTCCACTTCCTAACATCGATCTCATGATCGATGCTACGGCCGGCCACGAGATCCTTACCTTTCTCGACCCCTATTCTGGGTACAATAAAATCCAGATGGACCTAGTGGACCAGGAAAAGATTTCTTTTATAACTAAGTATGGAACCTATTGTTACAATGTAATTCCTTTTGGGCTAAAAATGCAGGGGCTACATACCAACGCCTAGTTAACAAAATGTTCAAAGAATAGATAGGTAAATTAATGAAAGCTTACATTGACGATATGTTAGTTAAGTTGCACGCAGAGGACCATTTGACTCATTTGCAGGAGACATACGAAATGTTGAGGAAGTACAACATGAAACTTAAACCCGAAAAATGTGCTTTCGGGGTCGGCTCGGGCAAATTCCTCGGCTTCATGGTATCAAATCGGGGAATCGAAATCAACCCCGATAAGATTAAGGTCATCGAGGATATCAATGTCATAGGCAGAGGGTAGCCGTACAAAGGCTAACCAGACGGGTAGCTTCCTTGAGTCGATTCATTTCGAGGTCATCAAATCAAAGCCACATGTTCTTTTCTTTACTCAAAAAGAAAAATGACTTTGCATGGACCCGGAATGTCAACATTGGAGGAATTGCAACGATACTTATCGAGCCCACCTCTATTCCCCACTTCGAAGGTAGACGAGAAGTTGTCCTTATACTTGGAAGTGTCTGAGATAGCGGTAAGTGGTGTACTAGTTCGAGAGACCAAGGTACGCAGTTTCCTGTTTATTACGTAAGTCGAACCTTAGGATATGCTGAAACCAGGTATCCACACTTACAAAAATTGGCACTAGCATTAATAAGCGCATCTAGAAAATTAAAGCCATATTTTTAGTGACACCCTATATGTGTGATAACCACTTACCCACTCCGAAATGTTTTGGACAAGTCGCCGATTGGACAAATGGGGCATCGAACTTGGAGGGTACGATATCGAATATCAACCCCGAAAGGCCATCAAGTGTCAAATATTAGCATACTTCGTGGCCAACTTTACACCAACCCTCGTACCCGAAGTACAGAAGGAACTTCTACTAACATTGGGTACAACATCGGGGGTATAGACCCTCTTCACGGATGGAGCCTCGAATATGAAAGGGTCCAGGCTCGGCATTATTTTGAAACCGCCCACGGGAAATATTATTAGACAATCGATTAAAACTGCCAAATTGACTAACAACGAGGTCGAGTATGAGGCTATGATCGCAGGTATCGAGTTAGCTAAAAACTTGGGGGCGGAAGTCGTCGAAGCTACATGAGACTCCCTACTGGTAGTTAACCAAGTAAACAGAACCTTCGAAGTTCGAGAGGATAGGATGCAGAGTTACTAGAAAAATTGTAGGTAACCTTGCACCGCTTCAAAGAGTGGACTCTACAACATATGCCTCGAGAACAAAATACCGAGGCTGATGCACTTGATAATTTGGGGTCATCGGTCGAGGAAGATGAGATCAACTCGGGGACTGTCTTCCAACTCTCGAGATCTGTAATCGAGGAAGGACATGCTGAAATAAATTCTACAAGCTTAACCTGATACTGGAGAAACAAATACATCGAATATTTGAAGAATGGGAAGTTACCATCGGATCACAAAGAATCAAGGGCCTTACGGACTAAAGTCGCTCGATTCATATTAGACGAAGACGGAACATTATACAGGAGAACGCCAGATGGCCCATTGGTGGTATGCTTGGGACCGGAGATACTGACTATGTTCTGCGAGAAATCCATGAAGGCACTTGTGGAAACCATTTTGGCGCCGAGTCACTAGTTCGAAAGGTCATCAGAGCAGGATATTATTAGGATAGCATGGAAAAAGACTCTAAGGAGTTCGTTCGAAGATGCGATAAATATCAAAGGTTTGCACCGGTGATCCACTAACCCGGCGAACAGCTTCACTCGGTCATATCCCATGGCCATTCATGAAATGGGGAATGGACATCGTCGGTCCTCTGCCATCGGCCCAGGTAAAGCAAAGTTCATATTATTTATGACTGAATATTTCCCTAAATGGGTTGAAGCACAAGCCTTCAAAAATGTTAGGGAAAAGGAAGTAATTGATTTTATATGGGATCACATCGCATGCCGATTCGGGATACCCGCAGAAATAGTGTGTGATAATGGCAAACAGTTCATCGACAGCAAAGTGATGAAATTTCTCGAAGATCACAAAATAAAGAGGATACTATCGACACCATATCACCCGAGTGAGACCGGACAAGTTGAATCGACGAACAAAACTATAATCTAAAACTAGAAGAAAAGACTAAACAAAGCCAAAGGGAAGTGGAGAGAAACATTTCCCGAGGTTCTATGGGCGTATCGGACAACATCGAAGTCCAGTACCGGAGCAACTCCATTTTTCTTAGTATTTGGATCCGAAGCCTTGATACCGGTCGAAGTCGGGGAGCCCAGCGCCAGGCTTCGACATGCAACAGAGGAATCAAACCATGAGCCAATGAATACCAGCCTCGAGTTGTTAGATGAAAGACGAAAAGCGGCACTCGTTCGAATGGCCGCACAAAAACAACGAATCGAGAGGTACTACAACAGAAGAACCAACCTTCAACACTTCAAAGTCGGGGACTTAGTCTTAAGGAAAATCACCATCAACACTCGATACCCTAATGAAGGGAAATTCAGTACTAACTAGGAAGGACCCTACCAAATCCTCGACATAGTCGGAAAGGGATCTTACAAACTCGAAGCAATGAACGGCGAACGTTGTCGAATAACTGGAAAATATCACTCCTCAAGAGGTACTATTGCTAAGGTATGGCTTTCTCTTTTCTTTTATTTACTTAAAAATAACTCATTGCAGGAATCTGATCCAATAAATCAAGATCTCAGGTAATAAAGTACGCGTTGCACTCTTTTTCCTTTAGACCGGCTTTTATCCCAAATAGGTTTTTCGGCGAGGTTTTAAACGAGGAAACAATTATGTGCTACCTAAGGATAATTCAACAGTATCAAAGGCTTCTTTACAATCAACCTCGGATACTGGAGGGCATCACCCTCGGATATTATGTGTTCGAGAGATGTACCTAGCATCAATTGGTCTCGATAGGAAAATTTTGTAATGGGCCAAACGGTCGAATGAACCGTGTGCATATAGATTAGCCGAGTCCCGACAAGAGAACATGTACGCATGTATAAATAATACAAAGAAGCATTCTCTTTCTCGAAAATCTCATGTTTTGAAGTAAATTTTCTACTATACGAGTCGTGTACTTATAATTCTGATCTATTGTGTAAAACTAACACTTGTGAAAAATGGCTCAAGGCCAAGTACAAGCATACCTTGAACACTCGGTAACTGCACACTCGAGCTATCTAAGATTGAAATCATAAGACCTCAAAGAGGCACCCCTCGATATATAGGCCAAGGCCATCACACTCAGGGACTAACATTTCGAACAAGTTCGAAATGTTATCGGGAATTAAGTCCAAGATACATACCCGAAGGCTACAGCCATATTAAAGACTACAGTCACATTAAAGGCTACGGCCAAAATAACGCGGCTCGGAGACGTCCGACTTCCACCATAAACAAAAGGCCTTTAAATACTCTGAAAAATCGGTTAAATTAAGGCTACCCTCGACAAATCAAATAAAAAAGGGCTTCGATAAAATCAGCCCTCGAATAATTTAAAGTCTTCGATAATATCAGCCTTCGAAAATATCAGCCTTCGAAAAAACCCCAAGAGGTATCAAATTATCATAACACAAACGAGTTAAGAAAAAATAGGGTTCCGATCATTGGACCCTCGAAAAAACCCAATGGGTACAAAAACACATGTTAAGGCATAGAAATATTTTGAAAGAATTACAAGAAAATACACATGACCTCACACCATAACAAAAAATGGCCCATATTTTTAAGTTTTACCCAATCTAGCCCATATCGTACATATTTTGAAAGCACGAGCAAATTCAAAACTTGTGTTCTTACAACCATTGCTTCTAAAAGCTATGGAGTTAAATATGTGTTCTCACAACCATTTATTTCATTTTTCTCTTCTTCTCACATCTTCTACATATGCTTCAAGGGGTCATCCGCCATTGCTGCTTCTTACCCTGTGTCACCTGGTTCCAATGTAAGAAAATTGAAGAGTAGAAGTCCACCGAAGGCCATTCAAAGATTTGCTTTCGAAATAGGATTTTTTGAGTTTTTTAGTTGTTTGGATTGGGTGTTATTCAAATTGATTGAAAATATCAAAAGGAGTTCAAAATTTAAATTTGAAGTGATTTAGAGTAGACTTAAGTAATATTTGAATTAAAATTTGGAAAAAAACGCATGGAAGAACACGAAGTCAGTTTTTTGTATAATTATGTATAATATTGTATAATAGTGTATATGAGTGTATAAACACATCTTATACACTATTATACACTTTTATACAAGCGTCTGTAGACGAACATCTTCCACGATTTTCAGTTGCAATGCTTGTTCAAAACTAGTCTTAATCTCCATTAAATGACGTCAAATTTTATATACAACCTCCTTATACTATTTCTAACAAGTCTAAATAACACCCACTCCAAATTTCTCACAAAATAAATTTTAAACCCACATGTTTAAGCTTGTTAAAAATTTAATTTTTACCATCCAAATGGATTTGTTTTGTTGAACTAATATTTGAGTCACAGTTACTGATTCGAAAATTAACTTAAAAGGTTGAGCAATTTTTTTAAAAAACTAAATAGTAATTTCTAGAACCTATTAGAGTTGGATGTTGAATCTTAGCCTATCATTTTTGGGCTAGTTGGTTGTAAATTGAAGCTATAAAATTGAAAAGCAGGGAGCTCAATTGTTCTTATGTAAAATTGTCCCAAACATTTCACTAAGTCTTTTAGCCGAAAAGGGAAAAATAATAGCCATTTTTAGGGGCCGAATTGGCCCAACTTAAAGAGCCTAAGGACCGACCTAAAGAGCCTAAGGGCCAATATAAAAAGCCTAAGGGACAATACAATTAGAGTTTGAGACCTCTCTCTCACTCAATTCGAACCCAAGGGTTCCGCTACTCCGAGCTCGAACAAATGTCAATTACAGCTCGAAGACTTACCTGAAGAGTATATTGTTGTAAGCTCAAAAGAATCAACAATAATTTGATAAAAACCTAAGGGTTTGCTTTATCCTAAGTTCAAGATTATTTTGAACTTGATTATTTAAGATAACACATCTATCGGTTCGATCAAGATACCCCTGGAATAAGGTATCGAATAAATTTCGAACTCGGGGACTTTCCCTCGTGTAACACGAAAACTTAAGGGTTCACAAGATTAAGGGTCTATTTCAATTACGAGTTGAATTACAACAATAAAAATTTCCAACATTAAAGACAGAAAGCATATATGAACTTGGAATTTGTGAAGGCATTTAAATGAAAGATTTCTCTATCATATCAAAAAAAATATGTACAAAAGGCCAATCATGGACTTACACAAAAATATAAAAAAAAGGAAAAAATCTTAAAGGCCTAGTCTATCCCGGGAGCCACGTCCTCGAGAACCGCATCTTCGGGATCCGCTTCTTTAACGGCCTCATCATCACCCTCTCCACTATCGGACCCTCTGGTTGATTCTTCTTCATCATAAATGCAGGTTGCAGCCTCAGCCTCCAAAACTTTGGCATCTTCGATTCGAGCCGAGAGGGCGAAGCCACGGGTGTGTACTTCCACGAGAGCCTCTCTCCGAGATTGTCGCCTAGCATGGTCAACTGCACATGAAAATCTAATTTCATCTGCAACGGATATCTCCTATGCCCGAAGATTGGCAGCCTCGGCATCAGCTCGGTAAGAGTCCACAAGCGCCTCTGCCTCATACTTAGCCTTAGAAAGCTCGACGGCCAGCTTAACCTCGAGCTCTTCAATATTCTGAGCTCGGGTCAAGTTCTCCTCCCTTAGAGCTTGAAGTTGGATTTCGACTGATGTCAGTTGAGCCTGAAGCATATCCTTCTCCGAGATGAATCACTCCATATGTTGTCTCCAGCCCAGAGTTTCGGCTTCCTTCATTTTGGCCTCCTCTCGAAGCTGCTCCACCAGCTTACCCTTCTGCTGAAACTGCAAAAGCGAAGGGTTAGTCGCCAAAATTGAACTAACACTTAGAAAACTTGCAAGAAGTTACGTTATTTGTTCGATGAGATCAGTCTGATCTTGTCGAGCCCTTGAGAGTTCAGCTCGAAGGGTCATAATCTCCTCTTCCTTTTGAACGTAGAGGAGTTTAAGGCCATCCCTCTTCTTTACGAGCTTCTTGAGCTCTGCCTCGTACCGAGATAGCTCAGCCTTGGATTTTGAAGATGCTTCCCGGTGAAGCACCATGGCTTATACACAGAGAAGAGAATCGGGCTAAAAAATATGAAGTAAACGCAAGTGTCAATATGAAGAAATAAAACTTACCTATATCAGGAACCGCTGAGCTTTGTTGAACACGAACGAAGCATCTGGCTCGGGACCATCATCGACTTCGGCGAAGCAATCCCGGAATATGTCATTCCCTTCATGGGCCTGTCCCACATCAGGAGTACCCATGGCTCGGTCTTCTTGGAATTTCCCCTTGGAGAATGAGAGACCGAGTGGTGAGTCACCAATGTTGATTATCTTAAGTGAATCACTTGGGACATTATCCTCTTTCTGAAAGGACTCAGGGCTAGACCCTTCGGGCACATCCACCGGCTTGATCACAACGGAGAGCATCCTCACCACCCGATTGCTCGAGGACTTTGATTGGACCCTCTTACAAAATTCCCTCAGCCCGAGGAGGAGCCACCTTGTGCCCCACCGGCTCGGTAGACCCAATGCTTCGAGCTACCAGCTGGCAGTTATTATCTTCACCCTCTTCATCGATATGAGGAACATAGGGCTCGGCTTTCGACTTTCGAGCTTTATTTTTTCTTGGCTTGGGGGTATCGGAAGGGGAAGTCCTTATCCTCTTCCTCTCCTTATTCGGCTTCGACGGCACCTCCTCCCCAGGCGGAGGTGGCCTCATTACCACATTTCACCAAGACCTGCATGTAAAGAAACCGATTAAGTAAGGATCATACTACAAAGAAAACTTCGATGTACAAGCAAAAGGACTCACTGTGGTTTTTGGCCTCCCATCAGCATTTGGCCAAATCGCGCCAGCAACGTTCGGCGTAAGTAGAGGTGGAGGCCAATTTCCAAACCCAGCCTTCGAGATCCGGAATTGAACTGAGAACCCAAGGAGAAGCTACATCATGTAAAGAGAACATGAGTCAGTAAAGGAGTAAATAAAGTAAAACAGTAAAGTACCCGAATCAAAGTCGCATTTACGTTTCATGTTCCATTCCTCAGGGAATTGCATTTTCTCGACCGGAATCAGATCGGAGGTCTTGATTCGAACGAATGGCCCATCCAACCTCGGTCTTTGTCTTCATCAATACTTGAGAACACCATCTTCGTAGCCCAACGTTGCATCTTTTTTAACCCACCTAGATAAAGGCGTGGGATGTATAGTCTTATCATCGGATCGAGGGTGAAGGTCATTCCCTCGACCTTGCTTGAAAAGAACCTGATCAGGTTGATGATGCGCCAGAATGAGGGATAGATTTGGCCGAGGGTTACTCGATACTGGCGGCAGAAGTCGAGTATGACTGGATCCACAGGACCCAGAGTGAAAGGATAGGTATATACACTAAGGTACCCTTTTCCCGTAAGTGGTGATATCCTCCCCAGGGGAAGGAACCACCACTTCCATATTTTCCCAACCACAGTCCTCCTTCACCCTCTTGAGGTCACCTTCCGATATTGAGCAGATGTATCGGGATATAGATTCATAGCGACCTAGGACTGAGGAGGGCCTTTCGATTTTGAATTCGGAAGTTACTTGGATTGGCCCCGAGACACATTCCTCGATACGAGACTCCACCGGCATCTTATCACCGGCCGGCCAGGAGAAAGAAGATGAAGCCTTCTCTTTTTGTGGCACAGTCTTGGAAGTCTTCTCCATTTGTATATGTGTAAAAGATGGAAGAAAGGTATGAAATTGGTGGCTCTGGTTAAAACGATGGCACTGTAGTTAGCGGCGATGAAGAAAATATGAGAAGAATTGAGAGTTAAGAGTTTCCAATCAAAGCGAAGTAAAGTTTGAATCAACAAAAGAGGTGGTATTTAGAGGTTTGAGACGATGGTTCGGTATCACTAGTGGTCGACCAACGAGTGACATGCATTGACGGTAACATCCACTGCTTACGTCATGGAGACGGCGTCACGATTGAGGTACAGGGGAATCGAGGCTCAAATAGTTTCTTATCATTTCATTCTGAGAAATGCAGGAACTATCTGTATACGGTTAAAATCGACCATGCCCGATTTTATGGGTTCGAGGGTCTTCCTCGAGATTAAGTCTGTATTGAAGCAAGCTCGAGCTCAAGGAACACATAGACTGAAGGGTCGAGATCGGGCTAGGTCGACATGGAAGTAATGGAATAACGAGATATCTGCAATCGACCACCAATCTCGGCGGGAATCTCGGGATTGGCAGAACCATTAATGGTGATTGATATCAATTATGTATTTTGGTTCCGAAATTAGAGTTATACCTTATTTAGGATTCCTCTACTATATAAAGAGTAACCCAGTTCATTTGTAACTATCATACATAAATCACATACGCAATTATTGAGAAATAATAAAACGCTTTGCTCTTTACTTGCGTACGATATCATACTAATCTTATTGTTCTTATTTTTGTTGTTCTTATTGTTCTTGACACTTGATATCGAGCATATCCCAAACCGGGGTCGATAATTTGCAGACGGCACTGGTTTGATCCATTTCAATCGTTTAATTCACTTATTTGTTTATTTACTCAGCTATTTATCAATTGGCAATGAATCAGATCACGTATTCTTATAACCACATTAAAAGTTTAATTGTTACTCGTATTTCGAGGTAAACATAACAGTATCTAAAACATAAAATAATAGGTTGAGTATGATTTTTATAAAATTGTACCTTCTAAATATCATTTAATCCTCCCAATAAGGTCTGAGGAAGTTTCCAAAACTTAAGGATACTTGCAATAATAATGATATACCATAAAGCATTTCACAAAAGTTCATTGTTCTAAGAATAAACTCTTTGTAATCCCACTCATAAAACATATTAACTTTAACACTTTAATTTGAAAGCAAATCATACATTTGAAATCAAGTAAAACATACAAACACATGAATCTTTATCATGGACACTTTCACCGTAGTATTATGCATTCAAGAACATCTCATTCACTTTTTGGTATAATCTTAGCCGCAGGAATCACATACTTGAATTTAACATTATAACATAAGATATATATATATATATATACTAGTTTCTCGGCACGGCACGTGCGTTGCACGTGTATACCGAGTCATATTATTTTATATTAAAATAGAATTAGAATTAATGATGAATAATTGCACATAAAGAATAAAACATAAGTTTCTGTGAGTGATCAATGTGAGTCGTCATGTGGTCATTTCTTTGCCAAGGTCAAGATGAATAGATGTTGTTTGAACTATCAACATAAACATATATAAGTTTAGTTAGATACACACGATATCAATAATAAAAGGTAGTATAAATAACTAACGAATATAATACAGATTGAAAAAATATTATCTCTTAGTGAACCGGTATTATAGGCCTAAAAACACCTTTGTGTTCTGGAATTTTAATGGTCTTATTATCCGATCTTTAAATTACTAATACTTTTATCACCTAGTTAGATGAATATTTTTGTGGCATGTTATAAGATACATATGATTTTGCTAATTGTACTCCGATTGTCTGAATCTTGATCAACTAAAATTGAGATGGTTATAGTGGTTATGTGCACAAAGCAATAACAGTATGATAGTTATAATATAACATATCTTATGTACTTTCTATTATGGTGAATATATTTATCTGAAATAATAAATGATTTTAAAAAAATTAAAAATGCACTTTGTTGTGGCATTAACTGTTATTATTATAGTTAGTATATTAAAATGATGTTACTTAGTAAAAAGCAAATTATTCCAAAATTTGTGACTGAGTGAGCCAAGTAACTTTTTTAAAAAGTATATAACAAATTTACGTAGGATACAATATTGAAATACACAAAATTCTTTCAAATATATTCTTGAAAATTAGTGAACTATGCAACTTAGTAGCAAATGGTAATACTAACATTAGGAACATCATGAATGCATACACGTCACATAAAATCATACATGGTAATCATATATGTGCAGTAAATCATCTTGCCATTTCCTTTCTATTAAAATCATAGAATGAAAAGAAATACTCAATGATAATTATATCTCATTGATTTATGCCAATAGAAAATACTACAATATATTCTCATTTGGGATCTTTGAAGTTGATCTAATGAATATATGGTGAGTCGTGACCGTAGAAAATAAAATTATGGTATTGTATAGAGATTTCTCTTTTTGGTGTGTTGAAACCCAGTTAATTAGAGTGAGCAAACCATTAATTATTCAAGTGCAAATAATTAATTACAGAAATTATAGGATGGTGTACCTAATATGTGATGACCCAAAAAGTCATCTCTTATTTTATAAGTCAAAATTGTGTTTCGAGGCCTTGAAAACCTCCTTTTATCCGGAAAGCCTATATATGAAAAACTGAGAAAAATGCTATTTTTGCCTTTAAAATTGAATTTAAGTTGACTTCGGTCAATATTTTGGATAAACGGACCCGGGCCCGTTATTTGACGATCCCGGAGGGTCCGTAGAAAAATATGAGACTTGGGCGTAAGCCCGGAATCGAATTCCGAGGTCCCAAGCCTGAGAAATGAATTTTTTAAAGAAATTGTTTAACTGAAATTATAAGAGTTTTTGGAAATTTGGTTATATTTGAAATTGATTGTATCGCGCCCGTATTTTAGTTCCGAATTACGGTACAGGTTTGATATAGTATTTGAGTGATGCCTGTAAAATTTTGGTAAGAAACGGAAGTCATATGACGTGATTCGGACCCGTAGTTGTGAAATTTGAAACTTTGAAAGATGTTGAGATTTTTCTTTGATTTTAATGCTAAATTCGTTGTTTAAGATGTTATTTTGGCGATTTGATCGCACGAGTAAGTCCGTAGGATATTTTTAAGGTTGTGTGCATGTTTGGTTTGGAGCCCCGAGGGCTCGGGTGAGTTTCGGATAGACGTCGGAGTGTTTTGGACTTAGAAAATCTGATGTTTCTGGTGTCCAGGTATTTCTTCTATGTGAACGCGTGGTAACCCACGCGAACGCAAAGAGTAAACGGGGAAGGGGAAGGGTTTGTTCTTCGCGAACGCATAGGCTGGGACGCAAACGCGGAGCATTGGGGTGCTTCTCTACGCGAACGCGTCCAGCCATACGCGAACGCATAGAGTAGGAGGGGCGGCTGGTCAGGGATTGGGTAGGCCTATGCGAACGCAGCTTTTGTATGTGAACGCGAAGGGCATGGATGGCTAAGCCTTCGCGAACGCGTGGCCCCACCCGCAAACGCATAAGCCCTCCTGAGGCAATGCTTCGCCAACGCGACAGGGTTCACACGAACGCGATGAACATTGTCGCCCAGCACTTAAAACAGTAGAAAAACGGATTTTTAGCCATAAATTTATATTTTCAAAACCAAGGAAGCTTAGGGGCGATTTTTGAAGAAGGATTTCACCACAAAATCATAGGTTTGTGTTCTTAAACTCATTTTCTCCAATTTCCATTAACACCCATTAGATTTCTAAGCCTAAATCTTGTGCTTTAAGGGTAGAAATTAGGGATTTTAGGAGAATTAGGGATTTTACAAATTTGGAAATTTAGACCTCGATTTGGGGTCGAATTCTGAAACTAATTACATATTCGGGATCGTGGGTGAATGGGTGATCGGGTTTTGGTCTGAACCTCGTATTTTGACAAAGCGGGCCCGGGGTCAATTTTTGACTTTTTGGGAAGAATGATAGAAAACTCATAATTAAGCATTGGGGTTGAATAATTTAGCATTTATTGATATTATTAAGCTAATTATGTCTAGATACAATTGAATTGGAGGCGAATTCTAAAGGGAAAGCGGTAATTGAGGCTTGAGTTTGGTCGTGAAATTCGAGGTAAGTGTTTGGCTTAACCTTAACTTTAGGGAATAGGTATTACGTCCTATTTGCTATGTGTTGGTATCATGTCCAACGTATAGGTGATATGACGAGTACCTATACGTTGGTGTCAAGCATGCCCGTGAGTCGAATATTATGATTTATATGATTTTTCATTAAGCATTACTTGAGTTTAATTTGATAATTATCCATGTTGGTGGTATTTCCTCGATTTTTGAGTATTGGTTCAAGTTGAGAATTTCTACGTGAAGTTAAGTAACTCAGTGAGATTGGTTCTAGTTGTTTCCCATGTCGTGGCGGTATTAATTCTACTGTTGGCTCCCTTGCCGGGACGTTATGGCTTTATTATTGTTGTTTATATTGTTGATTTCCTTGCTAGATTGTTGTTATTGATTTTTTTGGGTTAGGAAGAGTGTAAAGCACGAAGGGTGATGTCGTGTATGATATTGTGAGAGAGTGTAAAGCACGAAGGGCGATGTTGTGCCATGTTATGAAATTAAAAGCACGAAGGGTGATGTCGTGTCGTTTCTATTGATTTATTGTGAGGATGAGAGTAAAAGCACGAAGGGTGATGTCGTGCCGATTCTATTTATTATTTGGTGAGAATGAGAGTAAAAGCACGAAGGGTGATGTCGTGCACTTGTTTTGTGGTACTATTTATGTTATTTAACTTGATGTCTAATTTGATGCTTTACTTCGTTGTTTTCATTATTTGATATTTCCTCCCCTCAGCATGTTCCCCTTTCCTTTGTATTTAGCTTTTTTTTCTTGTTGTTATTATTGTCTCTGTATATGATTAAACTGCATAGGTTTAGTTGGTTGTCGTGTCCTAGCCTCGTCACTACTTCGCCGAGGTTAGGCTCGACACTTACTCAGTACATGGGGTCGGTTGTACTGATGCTGCACTCTGCACTTTCTGTGTAGATCCCGGTACAAGACCTTACGGACCTTAGAGTGAGGTGGCTGCCTTTAGTCCAGTGGAGATTCCGAGGTAGTTCTGCAGGCCTTGGCGTCCCCTCCTACTTTATTTCTATTCTATTCTTTTTTATTCTGAGACATATGTATTTACTTTTGTTCAGACCCCTATATGTAGTATTCGTAGACAGTCCGTGAAATTGTGACACCAATTTTGGGAGTAGTTATTATGAAATTTGTATTGATATTTAATTAAGTTGTTAGATTTTGTTTCTTCCGCACTTTTATTCCATTGATTTTGTATAACACTTGTTAACTTTTAATAATAAGAAACAAGATGAAATAACCGGTAACATTGGCTTGCCTAGCGAGTTCAATATTAAGCGTCATCACGGTCCCGACGGTGGGAAATTCGGGTCATGACAAGTTGGTATCAGAGCAGTAGGTTGCTTAGGTCTCACAATTCACGGACAAGCTTAGTAGAGTATGAGGGATCGGTACGGAGACGTCTGTACTTATCCCCCAGAGGCTACAGAGTTTAGGAATGACTCCACATCTATTCTTCTTTGTCGTGCGATTTGAATTCTCAATGCTAACTGAATTTCTACTCTATTCTCTTGTAGATAGAGAGAACACGTGCTTCTTCATCCACTGATCAGCAGCCCGAGTCCCCAGTTGCAGCTCCTACGAGGGGCCGCGGACGAGGTAGAGGCCGTGCTAGAGGCCGAGACAGGGGCAGAGTTCGGTCCAGAGCAGCAGCCCTAGTGGCGGAGCCTCATGTAGAGTTTGATGATGAGGTTCCTGCCCAGACAGTCTCGGTTGGGCCAGCTCAGGTTCCTAAGGGGTTCATCGCTACCCCGGTACTCTAGGATGCTCTGGTCCGTCTAGTGGACCTCATGGAGAGTGTCGCACAGGCAGGTTTACTTCCTGCAGCACCAGTCGTCTCTCAGGCTGGGAAAGGAGCCAAGACTCCCGCTACTCGCACTCCGGAGCAGATGGCTCCTCAGTTTCAGACTCTAGCAGCTCAGATAGTTGGGGTGGTTCAGTCGGGTGTTGTGGCTCAGATCGGTGATGGAGCATCTATGGCTGCTGATGCTTTGTGGAGGTTGGACAGGTTCACCAAGCTTTTTACTACTACTTTTAGCGGTGCATCTTCAGAGGATCCCCAGGACTATTTGGATAGTTGTCACGAGGTTCTACGGAACATGGGGATAGTGGAGACCAATGGGGTCGACTTTGCTACTTTTTGTCTGTCAAGTCCCGCCAAGACTTGGTGGAGAGATTATTTTTTGGCTAGACGAGCTGGATCACCGCCTTTGACTTGGGCCTAGTTCTTTGAGTTTTTTCTGGAAAAGTTTCTTCCTATCACTCAGAGAGAGGATTATCGGAGGCAATTTGAGCGTCTCCAGTAGGGTTCTATGACCGTAACTCAGTATGAGACCAGATTCATTACCTTGGCTCGTCATGCTATTATGATACTTCCCACCGACCGAGAGAGGGTGAGGAGTTTTATTGAGGGACTAGCTCAGCCGATCAGATTGCAGATGGCTAGAGAGACAAGGAGTGATATTTCTTTCTAGGATGCAGCCAATGTGGCCAGACGGGTATGGTTCTATTACAGGGGAGTGGTCAGGCGTCTGACAAGAGGCCTCGTCATTTTGGCCGATTCAGTGGTGCCTCATCTGGAGGCAGGGATTCTTTTAGTAGGGGCCATCCTCCCAGGCCGTTTCGTTCAATACTTCAGGTTTCTTGCAGTGCTCCAGGTGGTCGTGGTTCTCATATGCAGTACTCTGATCAGTTTCCCTACAGTGCACCACCAGCTCCTATCAATGCACCGGCGCTCCAGAGTTTTCAGGATTGTTACTCAGGTCGTCAGGGTCAGTTTCAGGTCCAGCAGTCTCAGCAGCCGAGATCTTGTTATACTTGTGGTGGTCCGGGGAACATTGCTAGATTTTGCCCTCGATCAGTTCTCAGCACCAGGGTTCTCGTGCCATAGTTCCAGCACCAGATGTTCCACCACCCACTCATCCATCTAGGGGTGGGGGTCGAGGTGTTAGAGGTGGAGGTCAGGAAGTTAGAGGTGGAGGCCAGGCTACTAGGAGTAGAGGTCAGCCAGCAGGAGGTCGTCCCAAGAATGTGGTTCAGATTGGTGGGGCCCAGCCCCGATGTTATGTTATTCCAGCCAGGCCTGAGGTTGAGGCCTCCGATATAGTTACCACAGGTATGGTTTCAGTTTGCAGCAGGGATGCTTCGGTTTTATTTGATCCAGGGTCCACATATTCCTATGTGTCATCTTATTTTTCTCCTTATTTGGTTATGCCTCTTGATTCTCTAGGTACTCATGTATATGTGTCTACAATGGTGGGTGATTCTATTGTGGTAGATCGTGTCTACTGTTCGTGTGTAGTGGTTTTTGGGGGTCTTGAGACTAGTGTAGATCTCCTACTCCTTGATATGGTAGATTTTGATATCATTTTGGGTCGCCCTATCATTCCATATTGGACTGTCACGCCAAGACCATGACCTTAGAATTATCGAGGTTTCCTCGACTGGGGTGGAGAGGGACTCCTGGTCATTCATCCAGCAGGTTTGTATCTTATATGAAGGCTCGGCGCATGATCGAGAAGGGGTGTTTGGCCTATTTAGCTTATGTTCAAGATTCTAGTGCTAAGGTTCCTTCCATGGATTCTGTGCCCGTTGTCCATGATTTTCCAGAGGTGTTTCCTGCAGACCTGTCGGCTATGCCACCCGACAGGGATATTGACTTTTGCATTGATTTGGCTTCGGGCACTCAGCCCATTTCTGTTCCGCCATATCGTATGGCCCCGCCAGAGCTGAAGGAGTTTAAAGAACAGCTACAGGACTTGCTTGATAAAGGCTTTATTAGGCCTAGTGTCTCGCCTTGGGGTGCGCCAGTGCTGTTTGTTAAGAAGAAGGATGGGTCGATGAGGATGTGCATAGACTATCGGCAATTGAACAAGGTTACTATCAAGAACAAGTAACCATTGCCGAGGATTGATGAATTGTTTGATCAGCTTCAGTGTGCCAAGGTATTTTCGAAGATTCATTTGAGATCTAGCTACCATCAGTTGAGGATTAGGGCATCTGATGTCCCTAAGACAGCTTTTCACACTCGGTACGGGCATTATGAGTTCTTAGTGATGTCATTCGGATTGATGAATGCCCCAGCAGCGTTCATGGATTTGATGAACCGAGTGTTCAGGCCTTATTTGGATTCCTTCGTGATTATTTTCATGGATGATAATCTGATTTATTCCCGCAGTCGGGAGGAGCATGAGCAGCACCTTCGAGGCATTCTCCAGACTCTAAAGGACAATCAGCTATATGCTAAGTTTTCGAAGTGTGAATTTTGGTTGAGTTCAGTTGCATTCTTGGGTCATGTTGTATCATTAGAGGGTATTTAGGTGGATCCCAAGAAGATTTCAGCAAGGATTGGTCTAGACCCACATCAGCCACAGAGATCCGGAGTTTCTTGGGTTTGGCGGGCTATTACCATCAGTTTGTGGAGGGTTTTTCGTATATTGCACCCCCGATGACCAGGTTGACTCAGAAGGGTGCCCAGTTCAGGTGGTCAGAGGAGTGTGAGGTGAGCTTTCAGAAGCTCAAGACAACTTTGACTACGGAGTCGGTATTGGTTTTGCCTACAGGTTCAGGGCCATATACTGTGTATTGTGATGCATCTCGTATTGGACTTGGTGCGGTGTTGATGTAGGATGGCAAGGTTATTTCATATGCTTCGCGATATTTGAATCCACGAGAAGAATCATCCAGTTCTTGAATTAGAGCTAGCAGCCATTGTTCACGCGCTGAAGATTTGGAGGCATTATCTATATGGCGTGTCATGTGAGGTGTTCACAGATCACAAGAGTTTGTAATACTAGTTCAAGCAAAAAGAGTTGAATTTGAGGCAGAGGAGATGGTTGGAGCTATTGAAAGACTATGACATCGCCATCTTGTATCATCCGAGGAAGGCCAATGTGGTGGCCGATGCTTTGAGTAGGAAGTCAGCCAGTATGGGTAGCCTTGCATATATTCCGGTCGGGGAGAGGCCACTTGCTTTGGATATTCAGGCTTTAGCCAATTAGTTCATAAGATTGGATGTTTTTGAGCCCGACCGTGTTCTAGCTTATACAGTTGCTCGTTCTTCATTATTTGATCGTATTCGAGATCGGCAATATGATGATCCTCGTCTACTTGTCCTCAGGGACACGGTGCGGCACAGTGGAGCTAAACAGGTTACAGTTGGTGATGATGGAGTTTTGCGGATGCAGGGTCGTATTTGTGTGCCAAATGTGGATAGGCTTCGTCAGTTGATATTAGAGGAGGCCCATAGTTCCTGGTACTTACATTCATCCGGGCACCGTAAATATGTATCAGGATTTGCGGCAGCATTATTGGTGGAGGAGGATGAAGAAGGATATTGTAGCGTATGTAGCTCGGTGTTTGAATTGTCAGCAGGTAAAGTACGAGCACCATAGACCTGGTGGATTGTTGCAGCATATTGAGATTCCTGAGTGGAAGTGGGGGCGTATCACCATGGATTTCTTTGTTGGACTCCCACGGACTTGGAGGAATTTCGATTCAGCATGGGTTATTGTGGATAGGCTGACCAAGTCAGCGCATTTCATTCCTGTGGCAGTTTCCTATTCGTCGGAGAGATTGGCAGAGATCTACAATAGGGAGATTGTTCATCTTCATGGTGTGCCCATGTCTATTATTTCTGATCGAGGTACGCAGTTTACCTCGCATTTTTGAAGGGCGGTTCAGTGTGAGTTGGGTACGCGGGTTGAGTTGAGAATAGCATTTCATCCTCAGACGGACGGACAGTCCGAGTGTACTATTCAGCTTTTGGAGGATATGCTTTGTGCCTGTGTCATCGACTTTGGAGGTTCTTGGGATCAGTTCTTGCCATTAGCTGAGTTTACCTACAACAACAGCTATTAGTCGAGCATTCAGATGGCTCCATATGAGGCATTATATGGTAGGCAGTGTCGGTCACCGGTTGGGTGGTTTGAGCCGGGAGAGTCTTGATTGTTGGGTACACACTTAGTGCAGGATGCCTTGGATAAGGTTAAGATCATTCCGGATAGACTTCGTACAGCTCAGTCCAGGCAGAAGAGTTATGCCGATCGCAGAGTTCGTGATGTGGCATTCATGGTCGGAGAGCGGGTGTTGCTTCGGGTGTCAACTATGAAGGTCATGATGAGATTTGGGAAGAAGGGCAAGCTAAGCCCAAGGTACATCGGTCCTTTTGAGATCCTTGATAGAGTGTGGGAGGTGGCTTACAGACTTGTGTTGCCACCGAGTTTATCAGCTGTGCATCCAGTGTTTCATGTGTCTATGCTTCGGAAGTAATACGAAGATCCATCCCATGTGTTAGACTTCAGTAGTGTCCAGTTGGACAAGGATTTGACCTATGAGGAGGAGCCGGTAGCTATTCTAGACCGGCAGGTTCGTTAGTTGAGATCGAAGAGTTATCCTTCGGTTCGTGTTTAGTGGAGAGTTCAGCCTGCCGAGGCAGCTACCTGGGAGTCCGAGTCCGATATTCGGAGCCGGTATCCCCATCTTTTCATCGATTCAGGTGTTTTTCTATGTTCGTTCGAGGACGAACGTTTGTTTTAGAGGTGGAGAATGTGATGACCCAAAAAGTCATCTCTCATTTTATAAGTCAAAATTGTGTTCCGAGGCCTTGAAAACCTCATTTTATCTCACCTCGTTTTGCATGCGCAGTCCGAGCATATATCCGGAAAGCTTTTATATGAAAAACTGAGAAAATGTTAATTTTGCCTTTAAAATTGAATTTAAGTTGACTTTGGTCAATATTTTGGGTAAACGGACCCGTACCCATGAATTGACGGTCCCGAAGGGTCCGTAGGAAAATATGGGACTTGGGCGTATGGCCGAAATAAAATTCTGAGGTCCCAAGCCCGAGAAATGAATATTTGAAAGAAATTATTTAACTGAAATTATAAGAGTTTTTGGAAATTTGGCTATATTTGAAATTGATGGTATCGGGCCCGTATTTTGGTTTCGAAATCCGGTACAGGTTTGATATAGTATTTGAGTGATGCCTGTAAAATTTGGTAAGAAACGGAGGTCATATGACGTGATTCGGACCCATAGTTGTGAAATTTGAAACTTTGAAAGTTCTTGAGATTCTTCTTTGATTTTAATGCTAAATTCGTTGTTTAAGATGTTATTTTGGCGATTTGATCGCACGAGTAAGTCTGTAGGATGTTTTTAAGGTTGTGTGCAGGTTTGGTTTGGAGCCCCGAGGGCTCGGGTGAGTTTCGGATAGGCGTCGGAGTGTTTTGGACTTAGAAAATCTGATGTAGTTGTTGTTTTCTGGTGTCCAGGTATTTCTTCTATGAAAACGTGTAGTAACCCACGCGAGCGCGAAGAGTAAACGGGGAAAGGGTAGGGTTTGTTATTTTTCGCGAACGCGGAGCATTGGGGTGCTTCTCTACGCGAACGCATAAAGTAGGAGAGGGGGCTCGTCAGGGATTGGGTAGGCCTATGCAAACGCAGCCTTTGTATGTGAACGCGAAGGGCATGGCTGGCTAAGCCTTCACGAACCCGTGGCCCTACCCGCGAACGCGTAAGCCCTCTTGAGGCAGTGCTTCGCCAACGTGACAGGGTTCACGCGAACGCGATGAACACTATCGCCCAACACTAAAAACAGTAGAAAAATGGGATTTTAGCCATAACTTCATATTTTCAAAACCAAGGAAGCTTAGGGGCAATTTTGAAGAAGGATTTCACCACAAAATCATAGGTTTGTGTTCTTAAACTCATTTTCTTCAATTTCTATTAACACCCATTAGATTTGTAGGCCTAAATCTTGTTCTTTAAGGGTAGAAATTAAGAATTTTAGGAGAATTAGGGATTTTACGAATTTGGGAATTTTGACCTCGATTTGGGGTCGGATTCCGAAACTAATTACATATTCGGGCTCGTGGGTGAATGGGTGATCGGGTTTTGGTCTGAACCTCGTATTTTGACCAAGCGGGTCTGGAGTCAATTTTTGACTTTTTGGGAAGAATGATAGAAAACTCATAATTAAGCATTGGGGTTGAATAATTTAGCATTTATTGATATTATTAAGCTAATTATGTCTAGATATAATTGAATTGGAGGCGAATTCTAAAGGAAAAGCGGTAATTGAGGCTTGAGTTTGGTCGTGGAATTCGTGGTAAGTGTTTGGCTTAACCTTAACTTTAGGGAATAGGTATTGCGTCTTATTTGCTATGTGTTGGTATCATGTCCAACGTATAGGTGAGGTGACGAGTACCTATACATTGGTGTCAAGCATGCCCTTGAGTCGAATATTATGATTTATATGATTTTTCATTAAGCATTACTTGAGTTTAATTTGATAATTATCCATGTGGGTGGTATTTCCTCGATTGTTGAGTATTGGTTCAAGTTGAGAATTTCTACGTGAAATTAAGTAACTCAGTGAGATTGGTTATAGTCGTTTCCCATACCGTGGTGGTATTGATTCTACTGTTGGCTCCCTTGCCAGGACGTTATGGCTTTATTATTGTTGTTTATATTGTTGATTTCCTTGCCAGATTGTTGTTATTGAATTTTTTGGGTGAGGAAGAGTGTAAAGCACGAAGGGTGATGCCGTGTATGATATTGTGGGAGAGTGTAAAGCACGAAGGGTGATGTCGTGCCATGTTATGAAATTAAAAGCACGAAGGGAGATATCGTGTTGTTTCTATTGATTTATTGTGAGGATGAGAGTAAAAGCACGAAGGGCGATGTCGTGCCGATTCTATTTATTATTTGGTGAGGATGAGAGTAAAAGCACGAAGGGTGATGCCGTGTATGATATTGTGGGAGAGCGTAAAGCACGAAGGGCGATGTCGTGCCGATTCTATTTATTATTTGGTGAGGATGAGAGTAAAAGCACGAAGGGTGATGTCGTGCACTTGTTTTGTGTTACTATATCTGTTGTTTAAATTGATATCTAATTTGATGCTTTACTTCGTTGTTTTCATTATTTGATATTTCCTCCCCTCAGCATGTTCCCCTTTCATTTGTATCTAGCTACTTTTTTCTTGTTGCTATTATTGTCTCTGTATATGATTAAATTGCACAGGTTTAGTTGGTTGTCGTATCCTAGCCTCGTCACTACTTCGCCGAGGTTAGGCTCGACACTTACTCAGTACATGGGGTCGGTTGTACTAATGCTACACTCTGCACTTTCTGTGCAGATCCCGGTACAGGACCCTACGGACCTTAGAGTGAGGCGGCTGCCTTCAGTCCAGTGGAGATTCTGTGGTAGTCCTGCAGGCGTACGCAGGCCTTGGCGTCCCCTCCTACTTTATTTCTATTATGTTCTTATTTATTTTGAGACAGATGTATTTACTTTTGTTCAGACCCCTATATGTAGTATTCGTAGATAGTCCATGAAATTGTGACACCAATTCTGGGAGTAGTTATTATGAAATTTGTATTGGTATTTAATTAAGTTGTTAGATTATGTTTCTTCCGCACTTTTATTCCGTTGATTTTGTATAACACTTGTTAATTGTTAATATTAAATAAACAAGATGAAATAACCAGTAACGTTAGCTTGCCTAGCGGATTCAATGTTAGGCGTCATCACGATCCCGACGATGGAAAATTCGGATCGTGACATAATATTTTAAGGTTTTACTAATAAGTTAGAGATAATTTCAATAAGGTCAAGCATAAAAGTTATAGGGAACCGAATGGTCTACTTTTATAGAGGGCAACATCAATATAACTTGATAAGTTGATTTGGAGCATAGCTACAGAACTCTTACAAGTCCAACCTTAAAATATTTTACATGAAGAATAAACTTAGATGAATACAAAAAAATGAATGTGAAACTTACCTGAACTTCTTTTTAGCTTTTTACTGGTTTACCTAATGGCAGGTCGGCTCCAATGTTATGGAAGATAAGGCTGGTGCCTTAGGCCCCAATTTGAGAGGCCCCATTTTTATAAAAATAATAGGTTTATAGGTATTTAAAAAATAATATTTAGTACTTTTAATATAAAGGTAGAGTTTTTAATGTAAAAAGAAAGAATTTTTTTTATATATATAAATAAAGTAATAACTTAAATTACTTAAAAATTGGTAGATGAATATTTTTCTTAACGTTTCAATTTTTCACTTTTTACTCCTTCATTAGATAACGTGTAAAATTTTATTCTCTTCCTTAATTTGTCCAAGTCAATCTTTCTTATGATCCAATATCTTCATATTTCATAAAACCCTACATATTTTCTCTTTAATATTCTTATTTACCTTCTTTCTCCAAGATTTTATTAGTTGAAGTGTTCAACAATACTTTTAAGCTTCCAATAGTTTTAACTTCAATACTTCTATTGATCTATAAAATCTTATCTAAGATCAACAATTTCTCAAGAAAGTCCATAAAAATGAGCTAATGAAAAAATGTCATACGCATATAATGAAGAACCACTAGATCAGATTACCTGGAATGCATGTGTCCAAAAAAAGTTCAAAACTTAGTTGCTTTTGAATTGTTTTGGTTGTTTGAGTGTTAACCCAAAAGACAACCAGTTAATTCCTATCCCGTCGGGCGGTGTCTTCATGGTAATCTCCAATCGGGACGACAGTTACTATGAAAAATATATCTAACACATTAACATTCAAGACATTTTTCATGTACTTGATCTGATTATAGAAATTGGATTTCGTTAAGTGCAATTTGGCCTAAAGTATATTCAATCACAATTACGCACTAACTGGCCTTAAAGTTGTTGTTAAACGGTATTAGACTCCTTCAGACCTCAAAAAGACACAACTTTTAGGAAAAGACACTTTAAAAAATTAATTTTTTTTCTTTTTTATGTATTTTTTAAGTAAGATATTTAGGTTACTTAGAAGGCATTTTAGCAATTCAACTTTTAACTTTTGAGATTTTCAATAATATATATATATATATATATATATATGTGTGTGTGTTGCTTGTTCATACGAACCTTACTCACATTTAAAACAATCTTCATAAACGTCAATTCATGCATTTTTAGTAAAAGTGTATGCGTCGAACCTACCTTGCTAGTTTAACCTTTAAAATACTTTCAGTGACATCGAATGCGTCCAGTAACAATCAATCTACATTAATACAGTCAATTTTGATTAACACTTGTTCATATAAATCCACATGACCTATTTAGGGCTTAGCGTTGCAGACAAGCCACCCAAACTTCATTCCTTAAAAATTATGTAAAATAAATCTAGTATATTTGATTATGTTATGTTCGGATATCTCTAGGTTACAAATTAAGAAATTTAGTTGAACCCTTAAGACACTCACTTTAGAATGAGTGCTTGGGCATGATAAATTGGGTTGATAGACGGGTTATTACACCGAGTGGATAGAGTATTAATAAGTTGGGCCTAATTTCTTATACCCAGTTCTAGCAAAGGGGGCCCAGTTTGTAATATTCAATTGAGGTGCAACAAATATACGATGAGGAGAAGCAGGCAATTACCAGTACATTATATGTTACAACTCCCTAATTACTTTCTCTCTTTCCTCTCCTCTTTCTCTCTCTCCAAATCTTATCTTCTTCTTCTTCTTCCTTTTCTTCCTCTACCTTTTCCTCTTCTTCTTCTTCTTCTTCTTCCTTCTTCCTCTACCTTTTCCTCTTCTTCTTCTTCTTCTTCTTCCTTCTTCCTCCTTTTCTTCTTCTTCTTCTTCTTCTTCTTCTTCTTTTTCTTCTTCCTTCTTCTTCCTCTTCTCCTCCTCCTCCTCCTCCTCCTCCTCCTTCTCCTTCTTCTTCTTCGTCCTCTTCTTCCTCCTCTCTCTTCTTCTTCCTCTTCTTCTTCTTCTTCTTCTTCTTCATCTGTAATGTTATCTTGGTGGATCAATTGTAACTCGTTTCCATTGATAGCCGCATAATAAAAGCTTGTTTTTCCATTTTTATCTTCTTAATTTTCTCTAGTTCTTTCTATAAATTCTAGTCTATTACAAGTTGGTATAGAGCATTTTTTTGGCACCACGATAGTACCAGAAACTTGAGCAAAAGTTACAGAGGATAGTGTCAAAAATTGAAAAGTCAATTGCACAATTACATGGAAGAGACCACAAAAAATTGGAGTCGAATGACTCTAAAATGGATGAACTAAATCATAAATTTGATTTGATGATGGATAAATTCCTCGCGAGCAAGGATGTAATCTTGGGGAGTACTCCAACAAGTTCTCACAAGATTGAAGGGTCTAGTAGCAGAGGAAGGATGATGGAAACCCATGAAACTTTAGCTAGCACATTCCATTGAACAACTCTACCTCTAATAACGATTGCCCTTATTTTGAGGATTGAGATCCCAGATCTTGGCTACGGAAATGTGAGAGGTATTTTCATTACAATCACATAACTTATTCATAACACAAATTAGAAAATGGTGTGCTACATCTAAATGGGAGGGAAAAAGCTTGGTATTTCTCTTACCAACTGAGTAGAGGCATTGTTAGATGTACTGATTTCATAGAAGAAATTTGTAAAAGATTCAATGATGCTGATAATAGCAACCTCAATTTGTTGGAAAAATTTAAAAGGGTGAAACAAAATGGGACAATGAATGAGTATTTAGAGAAATTTAAGGAGTTAAAGGCATGGGTGTTGATTAAACATCCCAATATACCTGAAGAATTTTTCTTGGAGTTCTTCATTGAAGGACTTAAGGAAGAGATTAGACACACAATCAAGAGCTTGATCCTTATTCCCTAAGTCATGTAGTGTAGAAGGCTAGACACAAGGAGGAATTATTGGAGTCCATGAGCAGGAAGAATAGAGTTTATGGAGGAAGACAATCAACAAATTTAGTACCCTTGCTAGTAATACAGGAAATAAACCCTCTGGTTATGTGCAGAAGGAGGGAATTCATCATGCATCAATCTCACGGACCAAACTGTTTGAGGCCAGAAAGGATATGGGAGAGTGATACAAGTATGGTGAGAAGTATTTCCCTGGGCATGTTTGTAATAGTAAACTACTGAATACCTTATCTAGTACTACTGACCATGAACAGTTGGAAATAGGACCTAATCAGGAGAATGAATGTTTCCCTGATGAAAAGTCAGACATAGTTATTGATGATGCAATCAGCCTCAATGAATCTATCAGTAAATGTGACCCCTACAACTATCAAACTGAAAGGAGTATATGGGAAATAAGTGTTAATAGCTTTAGCGAACAGTGGCATTACTCATAGATTCATAGCTAGTAGTATTGCCAAACAACTATGGTGTGCAATCCAAAAGGATGTGCCTATGAGGGTGGTTGCTACTAATGGAGGGCACCGAATGAGTTGCCAATCTTGCCGTCATTTCGGATGGAAGACTCAAGGGATTTATTTTGAGCATAAACTGAGATTATTGGATATAGGGGGTGTGATGTTGTCCCTGGAGTAGACTGGATGAGGAAACACAATCTAGTCTTGTTTGATTTTATTGGTTATACATTGCAGGCGAGTGTGAAAGGAAAAAGGGTGGATTTGAAAGGCTACTATGAGGAAGGCAAGTTACAAAGTATGACACCTACTGTTGTAAAATATCTTCTCAAGAAAGAGCACGTATTATGGGCACATTTGTTCACAATCACCATCAAAACCACAGAAGAACATAAAGGCATACCTGATAGGATCCAGGAGGTAATTAATGAGTTTTTGGGAGTATTTGTTGTCCAAAATGATTTCCACCAAAGGAGGAATCATGACCATCACATTCCACTTAAACTTGTGGCAGCACCTGTCAGTATCAAATCATACAGGGATAATTACATTCAAAAAAATCAGATAGAGAAATAAGTTAATGAAATGCTTAGCAATAGTACTATTCAACCATGTAATTCTCCATTCTCTTCCCTTGTGTTATTAGTCAAGAAATAAAATGGAAGTTGGAGGGTTTGCATTGATTATAGAGAGCTGAATAAGATGACAATTAAAGATAAGTTTCCAATTCCTTTGGTGGGTGACCTGATGGATGAGCTAAATGGTTCTTGCATTTATTGAAAAATTAATTTAAGAGATGGTTATCATAAAATAAGGATGAAGGAGGGTGACATCTTTAAAACTACATTTAGAGCACATCTAGGGTACTATGAGTTTAGGGTGATGCCTTTGACTTGACCAATGCCCCGCTTGTTGATACCCAATTTTTTCTCAAATTATTTTCAAACTTGCATATAAGCTTTCAAAATTGCTCTTTGTAATAATGAGTATTTTTCTAATTTCTCCATATTTTTATCTAAATTATCTCCTTATTTATTTAATATTTTTATATTTTTATAATTCATAAATTGTGCTCTAAATAATCTCAAAATATTTTCCAGTTCTGTATGTCGTTCATAATCACTTTTTACTTATTAAAATCTAATTATTTTATAAATTGGCCAATTGTGTCTTATTTAATTGCAATTACAATCATTTTGCAATTATGGACTAGTTAGACATTTTATACCTTTTAAAATTTGAATTTATATTTCTTACATTTTTAATATTGTTTGATTATAGTAATTTTACCTAATTAAACTTAATTTCATCTTTTTATACTTATTAGATATTTTAATTAATTAATTACCTATTTTTATTGGGTATTTAACACCTAGCCTATTTCATTTAAAACTTAGCCACATTTTGAACCCAATTAACCCCAACCCAGACCCCAATTAAATGACCCAGCCCAATCTTGAAATTACTCGGCCCAACCCCACACTTGATCTGAACCGTTGATCAAATAAGATCAACGGTCCAGATCAATGTTACCATAATTAAACCCTTACCTACCCCCCTCGGATCTCTCATTTCCAAGACGTCTCTCTCTCTATCTTCTGGTCTCTTCCTCTCCCCCTTCCCTCTAGAACCTTCTGGTTCTCCGATGGCCTCCAGCTTCGACCACCGGCCACTACGAAGCCCCATCTCTCTGATCTTCTCAGTCCCTAAGACCTTCACGGGTTCCAGCCATGCCGGACCACCACGGGAGCTTTGCCTGGGTTGAGTCCGGCCTTTATCCAATGGGTTTTAACGCTGCCATGCCTTCCTCACCACCATCCATGAGTTTCATGGCAGGTTCTCCTGTTCTTGCTCTGGTTCTTACGAAACCCTAATTTGTTTTACTTGAACCTCTTGAATCTTTGTTATCCTTAACAATTTTAAACTTGTTTCTTTATGTTTTACGCTATTCTCGACTAAATCTTTAAGATTCATCAAGCTTAAAATTTCTCTGAATATTTATTTTTGTTAGGGTTTTCTCTAAGTCTTTTCTATACTGGTTTGAACTGATTTCAACTTGTATGTCTGAGTTTCTCTCTTGTATGATTACTGATTCCATGTTCTTACTGTTTTAACCTGTTTTATGATGAAAACCCTAATTCCCTTGGACTTCTATGTTCATATCTTTATGTTGTTTCGACTGCTCGACTCTTGCTGAGTTTTCTATGACTATATTTCTACGAGCCAGCCATTTTTAAGGCTCTTTACCTACTTGCTTAATATATGTGTCTATCTATAGCCTCTTACTGCCAATATCGCCAAGCCTGTAGGTTGCTACTACTATTTGCCTTCTCTATTTATATGTTCAATAATTCTCTCTTAGTCGGTGTTGATTCCCCTATTGTTAACAAGTACTATATGTTTGTTTGGATTGATTGACTGCCATGAGTCTCCCCTTGATTGGAATCTCTGAATCCGGCCCTAATTGTTTACTCTATTGCCTAAATCTTTTCCTTAAATCAATTCTTGACTGATTCCTTTTACTTTGCCTATGAGTTTTACGTTGAATTCCAACCCCTTAATTTAAGGCAGTGATTTGTCTTGATTCTTCAGTTAATTGATTTCGAGATTCTTTGTTACTTAACAGATATTGATTGTTTCCTTATTTAAGTCTTGTCCTGACTTTATTTACCTTATATGGCTATGTGTTTTACCATTCTGAGTTTGAATCCCTTAACTTAAGGGAACCGGATATTTTCTTACACTGATTTGATTCTGTCCTCTTTTACCATTGTCTTTTACTACCTATTTGCAACTATAAATACTCCACTCTTTCAACACTGAAGACACGAACACAAACATACATCAATACTATTCCACATTCTCTTGTTCTCTTTCTCTTCTCTCTTTGTTCTACTACTACCTCTGCTCTTGCCTATTATTAGATGGCTGTAAGCCAAGGCTAATATTGTGTTACCACTTTGCTCTTTACATCCTGCTTTTTCCCTCTTACTGGTATGTCCTAATTAATCGTCAAGCCTCCAATCAATGTGTTTATTATTATTGTTTCAGTTCATTATTTCCCTAATTTTCTTCTATTTATGCTTCTACTGCTCAACATGCAATTGAATCTTTTGTTTTAGTACTTTACCATGTCTTATCTCTTCTGACTTACATGCTAAGTCTGTAATATGACTGTTGTCTATTCCTAACTTCTACTTGTTATGCATGTATCCTATTATTGTATATTGTTATGCCTAAACTTTACCACTTCCTAATTTCCCCGATCCCTTGCACTTTGTATGTTATTCTTGATCTACATGCTTCTAACTATTGTTTATCTTACCTGTTATAATTTTCCCCTGTTACTGCCTAATATTATGTCTAAGCTTGACCATTTCTTGATCCCCTGAATCTTCTGATTTTGTGTAGTCATGCTTCAGTGAGTTTTCATGAGTCTCTGTATCTCCTTTAGAATTATATGATCTATCTGTTCCCTTTCCCCATGGCCCTTGTATGCAATCCTATATTGTTGAGCTACTGTAACTAGTGCTTCTGCTATCTTAAAACAACCCCCCCTCCCCTGTTTTGAAAACTCTTTTAAAATACTCCCTCCTGCACTTCACACTATTCTTAGACCTTTAGGTTCCACCCCCTCAGTGTGAGCATTGCTTAGGGACCTTGAGTTCCCTCTGAACTTTGACACACTGAGGCAGGTAATTCCACACTGCACCTATCTCAACTTTGGCGATTGTTGGGTGTTGGTATTGGCCAGGGCCCTCACAAGGGCCTTAGGGAGCTTTGTCGCACCCAGGCTATGTAAGGATGTGAAACTCGAAAGGGGTGAGGCTGGAAGGTTGGGCCTGTTTGAAGGCTCCCTATAGAATAACTTCTTGTTTTCCTCTTTGTAATTACTGTAATTCATTTGATATGGTCTGTAATAATTTGTAAACAAACGATTGGGGCTGGATAGTGAATATGGGAGGGAACTATGCATGTTTAGTGTAGTATGGGTAGAAATCATGACTTTAGGCTTTATTTCCCTATGTGTGCAATAGTATCATGCTTAGGACATGCATACCATGCATTAAAAATCATGTTTAGGTTCTTTATTTCAACACATCTATTATATTCATGCCATCTGACACCATGTTCCCAGTATAATAAACGAGTAACAAAAGCTGCCATAATGTATTGCTCATGCATTTTTATAACCATGACATATAGAAACCATGTTTTAGGATGATACTTTGTGCATTAGATATCCTGCCCTTAGGACTTTTTATTTATCAGAACTTGAACGCCTAGTTAACATGTATCTAATTCAATAATCTCGCTAAAATATGGTCAACTGGTTTGAAACGTTTTCTGCAAATGTATCATCACTCATGTCCCTTAAAATCAGAACTGAAATATGCATGCTCACCCTTTAGGCAATGTATACGACGCCTAGGCAAACTTTAGGCCCAACGCGTATTAAAATCAAATCAATTATGTTCTACTAGTTTAATCAGCCCATTTAAACATTTTGAACCATGTTGCTCCCATTCTTGCTTTACCTCACTGAAGTTCACTTTGCTTTTATTAAAACTCATGCTCTATTTTAAAACAGTCTCGAAGTTGTGCATCTATTTCCTTTTACTAATTTTTACTGATTCTTGTTCTATTATGTTTTCAAACTACTGGATTTTTCAAAGATACCTCACTCTGCTCAAAATCGTGCCATTTCGAACCTTTGCTCTGTATTCCTTTAAAGTTACTATATTTTGATACCATCTTACTACTTCTTTTACTACAGTTCTCTGTAAACTGATAACTATTACTCTATGTTACGCTACTGAATTTTAGTCACTTATCTTTTAAAATCACTATATTACTTCAAACCCATGCTTTAATGATTTTCTTCTATATTTTCTGAAAGCTTTAAATCACTGCGTACTGCTAAATCTTACCGCTGCCTTTAACTACTGTATTTTTGAAAATCAACTATCCTTCAAGTCACTCAGTCCTAATTGAATCTTCTGCTTTCATTAAGTTTCCAAAACAGATCTTTTGCAACTCACTGTTTTACTTAAAACTCCTATTTTAAACTCCCATCTTTGAGACCTTAAGTGTGTTTGAGACGTGCTACTTATATGTCTACTTGTGGAGGGATCTGTGAGCCTTTATTTGCCCCTATGTGTTCCTTATATATGCAGTTCTATTTGTTATGTATGTCGTCTAGTATTTTATCCTTTAAACGTAAGGGTTCAGCCTAGTACTCACATTGTAGGATTAGTAGTCCTAAACACCCTCCAGGACTTATAGAATGGGACGGGTAATGGCACGCAATAAGCATTCGTGACCAACACATGCGCTTTAAATAACCTTTACGGGGTGGGAAGGGTAGAATACGGATATGATGACCGGTGCGCTAATACCACGTGTAGCCGCCTCTTTGAGGTGTGACATACCGGGTATTGCATTGATGTGATCCGTATTAATTTAAACCTAGGACGGTTTCTTTTCAAATGTTTATTTTTATACTTTCTCCAAAACCTTTAAAGATTTTTATGCTTGTTTGAAATCCCCTCTTATATGAACCTTACTTGCTACTTGTTCACCGTCCAAATTTACAAAACTTATTAGCTGGGACCCACAGTTGTGGATCTTGAGGGGTGCCTAACACCTTACCCTTGGGATAATCTCAAGCCCTTACCCAATCTCTGGTAACGCAAACTAGTTCATGAGTTATCAACTCCAGGTGCCCTAACGCACCATAAAAATCGTTAGGTGGCGACTCTTCCTTAAACCCTTTCTTTTAAGGAGTTGTCCAAATTTCATAAACCCGATCTCTTCGTACCTAACCCGTGCGATAGAAAAAGGGTGCGTGACACCTCTACCTTTCAAAGTCTCATGAACAATGTGTTTAAGCCCTTGTTGAGGAAGTTTGTATTGGTATTCTTTGATGGCATACTAGTCTATAGCTCTTCTATAGATAATCATGCGTTACATCTTAAGAAAGTTTTGGAGATGTTGCAGAAGGTACGTCTTTATGCAAAGTTGTCCAAATGTACTTTTGGACAGGATAGGATGAAATATTTGGGGCATATAATTTTAGGAAAAAGAGTTTTCACTTACCCTGCCAAAGTTGAAGAAATGATGAACTGCATGTACCCAAGTTTGTTAAGGGTCTAAAGGGGGTCCTTGGTTTGACTAGATAGTATAGAAGGTTTGTTAAATTCTATGAAAACATCAACAGGTCACTAACTAACTTACATAAGAAGAACTCCTTCCAGTGGAGTGATGAGGCAGAAGCAGCCTTTCATCAATTAAAGATATCCTTCTCAACAGTAACAGTGCTAGGCTTGGTTGATTTCACTAAGCCCTTTGTGGTATAATAATGGTGGTTGTACTAATGCAAGGAGGAAGACCTTTAGATTTTTTCAACAAGGCATTGGCACCAAATCATAGGGGCTTATTTACTTATGAGAAGTAATACATGATAGTTCTGTCAGCTGTGGACAAATGGAGACATTACTTGCGAGGGGAACATTTCATTGTTGTGACAGATCATCAATGCCTAAAGTATCTACTAGAGTAAAAGGTAACTATAGCCTTACAATAGAAAGGATTGACAAAACTGGTAGAACTGGACTATGAGGTTCAGTACAAGAAAGGGAGTGAGAATAAGGTGGAAGATACATTTTAAAGAAGGCAGGACGAAGATTCCACATTATTGGTTATATCTACTACACATGCCACTTGAGTGCAGGAAATTAACACCAGTTATGAGGATAATCCAATAGCCTTACAACTAATGGTGAGCTAACAGTTGCTCCTCGCAATAAGGCTGATTATTCATTGCATCAGGGAGTCATAAGGTATAAGCAGAAGATCTGTGTGGGAAGGGGAACTGACTCGGGGAAAAATTACTGCAAAACCATTCTACCATTGGTGGTCATTAAGGCCATAATCGTACCTATAAAATATTACAACTTCTCTTCTATTATCCCAACATGAAAGGAATGTTTATAAATGAGTAGATGAGTGTGATGTCTGTCAAAGAGTGAAGGCATAGAATATTCACACCACATGATTGCTTTAACCTCTCCAACTTCCAGATTAAGCCTGGCAAGACATCTCCATGGACTTTGTTGGGAGACTGCCCAATGTTGGGAACAAAAATGCAATGCTAGAGGTAGTTGGCAAGCTCACTAAGTATGGTCATCCTTTGGCTCTCAAACACCCATTTTCAATGGCTGATCTATTTCTCAAGGAGATCTACATATTACATGGATTTCCAAGATCAATAGTATCAGATATGGATCCTACTTTCACTAGCCATTTGTGGAAACACAAAACTATGGGACCAAACTGAATATGAGTATAGCCTACCATACACAATCAAATAGGCGGACATAACAACTTAAAAAGTGTATAAAAACTTATATGTGAGCAATGATGTTTGATAATCCTAAGCTATGGTCCAAATGGGTCCATTTGGCAGAGTGATTGTATTATACAAATTTTCATAGTGCCTTACAGACAACTCCATTTCGAGATTTGTATGGGTATTCCCCATCCAACTACCAACTGGATCCTTGCCTAATATCAGTCAGTCACCAGTAGGGTTGAGTGTGGTTCAACGCCAGCACATGCTACAAACACTAAAAGACAATCTAACTAGAGCACATGATCGCATGTAATTTTACGCAGACAGACTTCGGTCAGAAAGGACATTAGAAGTCGGGGATAAAGTCAACCTAAAGTTACAACCCTACTGACAACCTTCTATTGATGCACGCAGAAATGTGAAGCTTTGCGTTAAGTACTATGGCCTTATAAGATTGAACAAAAAATCAGGTCAGCAGCCTACTAATTGGAGCTTCCACCTGGGTCGCAACTTCGTCATGTTTTCCATGTCTCAAGGCTGAAACCTCGAGTTGGCCCGACCATAGTTCTGGAACGACAACCTCCCCCCTGTGATGCAGATTGTTGAGTTTTGATTTAACCTGTAGCTTTTCTTCGGCGCAAAATGGTCAAAATAAATAATGGTGTGGGAGTGAAGGTGTTGGTTGAGTGGGCTAATCTGAGTGAAAATGAACTTTCTTAGAAGGACTAGGGTTACATTAAGAGTCAATCCCTTGAGTTTATTGCACAAAATCAACCTTGAGGACAAGGTCTTTCTCAAAAGGGATGGATTGTTATGTTTGGAAATCTCTAGGTTACAAATTAGGAAAGTTAGTTGAACCCTCTAGACACTCACTTTAGTATGAGTGCTTGGGCCTGATAAATTGGGTTGATAGACGGGCTATTACACCGAGTAGGTAGAGTGTATTAATAAGTTAGGACTAATTTTTAAGGCCCAATTCTAGCAAAGGAGACCAGTTTGTAATATTCAATTGAGGTGTAGTAAATTTACGAATGAGGAGCTGGAGAAGCAGGCAATTACCGGTACATTCTATTACAACTCCCTAACTACCTTCTCTATTTTCTCCCCTCTTCTCTCTTCTAATCGTCTTCTTTTTCTTATTCCTTCAGATATCATCTGTAAAGTTAGCTTGATGGATCGGTTGTAACTCATTTACATGGATACTCGAATAATAAAAGCTTGTTTCTCCACTGTTATCTTCTTAATTTTCTCTAGTTCTTTCAATAAATTCTTAGTGTACTATAGATTCTTAGTATTTACCGAAGCACTCATACCATTAAAGGAGATACATACCTCAATGATCATCTCATATCACTACTCATCTTCTTCATCAACAAACCCAACAATTTAATAACTCAAGATTATATGGTTTATTCGATTTGTGAGTTAAATAATGTTTCTAACTCTTAAAAACCTTTAATACCCTTACATCAATATAATTGAAGGAGCTCCTCGGAGAAACTCTAAATAATATTGGGTGTTCTTAAAGCTTCTGTCAACATCTATTGGTTTCAATATATTTAGGGGTTAATACCTGTAACAAAATGAGTGGAATATTAATGTTCTAACCAACTAGACAAAACTCTTAATTTCCCATCCCCCACACACACACTAACAAAACCCAATTTGGTATATCTATAGTCGAGAGAAGCTCGGCCTATATGCACTGGATCTGTCTTCCTGGTTCTATTTTTGCACTTACTCGAGTTTCCAACTCTTTATTAAACTTCACTGTTGACTTTTCTTTGATACTTTGCTCATTCAACCCACTTCTTAATTATACCATGCGCACCTTAACATATCTCAATCTCTCCCCTTGGTTAAAAGATCAAAAACTACTTGACTGGGATATCACTGGTCTCTGGTTAGTACTGTAATACTTTAACATTGATTGCAACACAAAACAAGTTCGGGATTAGTTCAAAATTTAGGCTTTAGGGTTTCTGTTGAATTTTCGGGAGCATTGACTCAGTCGATCCTCTGACAAAACGGGTGAGTAAAATCGTTTCCTTCTCAAAACGCAAGAACAAAAAGGATATCAAAATGCATCCTCTGAACCAAATCCAAAATTCAAACAATATATTGAGAGAATACAATATCTTCTATTGGGTGAACAGTTTGGATTTTATTTTGTCATATCTGTTTTTCAAGCTTTTAGTAGACAGAGAATTGAACGGTCTACTATTTGATTCCGTCCACCTTGTTTCCGACGGCTATAATCAGAAAATACACAATATTTCACCGACATTTTTCATCGGAAAAAGGCGATTTGATGCCTCGTATTTCAAAGCATGTGTTCCTTGGAGAAGTAATAGTAATATAAGAAAACAACGGTTTTTTCAATTAGGAGCTCTTTGGGTTTGGAATTCATTCACTCATTGATACCATCTCCCGTATCTCTCCTAAATTATTGAGTTTGATATTTCTCTAATCAATTTAGGGGTTTTTCATTTCTCTGGACCAATCGATTAATCAGTAGTACGATTATTGATTTTATTCCTTTGTATTTTTCTCTGCTTTTAAAGATTATATTTTCAAAAATATACTAGTTTTCATTTCCGGGTGTTTTTTTCTCTTCTTTTAAAAGTGATCTCAAAAGATATAAAAAGGAATTTTTGGATTTTAAGGGTAATTTGAAGAAGATATTGGTTTTCATTTCGGGGTTTTTTTTTCTCCCCATATTCTCTTGGTTCCGTGGGTGTTTGTGTGTTTTGCAGGTATCACTTTTTGGAGGTGCACAAGGAGTAGAGTAGCAGTTGTACGCCGGGTTCCGCAGCATCGGGAGTATACCAAGTCGAGATCAGGCTCTATTCGCGGAAATTGGTTCCTCCCTCCTCTTGTTTCTCTGTCCCTTGTGTTAATTACTTTGTTGTCGTAGTATTTCGTACTAGTCTAGTCAGTCTAGTAGTGGGCTTGTAGTTAATATTTGCTCCCTTTGTTGTTCTGTGTGGTGTTTTTTCTTTTTCATTTTTAGACCTTTGTAGGTATAGAGACTGTGGTTAGTAATGGCAGAGTAGGGTCATGTCCTCGGGGAGGGGGGTAGGGCAAGGGTCAGGGAGTGGGATGGGACCCAAAGGGGATAAAGGGAACAAGGTCGCCTGTAGGTTGAGAATTGGATCGTGGACTATAGAGACGTTAACGGGTAAGTCTATAGAGCTGGCAAAGATTCTCCAGAAGAGGGGGTCAATATAGCGTGTGTGCAGGAGACTAGGTGGGTAGGATCGAAGGCGAGGAATGTAAAAAGGGTATAAATTGTGGTTCTACGGAGTCGTGAAGGGCAAGAACGAAGTGGGCATTTTGGTGGATAGTAAGCTTAGAGAGTCGGTGGTAGAGGTTAGACGGGTGAATGACAGATTTATGGCGATTAAGGTAGTAGTTGGAGGGAGCACTCTGAATGTCATTAGCTCTTACGCGCCGCAAACGGGCTTAGACGAGGAGGTTAAAAGGAACTTTTGGAGGAGCTGGATGAGGTGGTGCGGGGTATTTCGCCTACGGAGAAGCTATTCATAGGAGGGGATTTCAATAGTCATATTAGGTCGTCTGTTGGTGGCTATGGTGAGGTGCATGGTGGCTTCGTCTTTGGTGATAGGAACGGGGGTGGTACCTCACTGTTGTATTTCGCTAGAGCTTTTGAGTTGGTGATTGTGAACTCTATGTTTCCGAAGAGGGAGTAACATTTGGTTACTTTCCGGAGTATGGTGTCTACGACTCAAATTGACTATCTCCTCCTCAAGAGGTGTGATAGGGGGTTATGCGAGGATTGCAAAGTGATACCGATCGAGAACCTCGCAACTCAACATAGGCTCCTAGTGATGGACGTCGGTATCTTGATGAAGAGGAAGAAGAGGTTTGTACCGGGTCAGTCAAGGATCATGTGGGGAGCTTTGTCTAAGGATAATGGGCAGGATTTGGAGGAGTGGATGACGAATATGGGTGCCTGGAAGAGTGGTGGGGACACTAGCGTTATGTGGACGGCGGCAGCGAGCTGTATAAGGGAGGCAACAAGAGAGGTGTTGGGAGTTTCGAAAGGTTACTCTGGCGGGCACCGAGGAGACTGGTGGTGGAATGACGTGGTCCAAGGTAAATTGGAAGCCAAGAAAGCGACTTACATTAAGTTAGTAGAGAGCACCGATGAGGACAGAGGAGATCGAACAAAGAAAGATATAAGGAGGCTAGGAAGGAGGCGAAATTAGCTGTCGCGGAGGCTAAGACTGCTGCTTTTAGTCAGCTTTATGACGAACTTGGGGGTAAAGGTGGGGACAAGAAGTTATTACGGTTGGCCAAAGTGAGAGAGAAGAAGGCTCGCGACCTGGATCAAGTGAAGTGCATTAAAGACGAGGACCCTCGAGTATTGATGGAAGAGGCCCAGATTAGGCAAAGATGGCAGTCATACTTTCATAAACTTCTGAATGAAGAGGGGGATGGAAACATCGTGTTAGGGAAATTGGGGAACTCCGAGAGTCACCAAGACTTTAAGTATTGTAGGCGCATTAAGGTTGAGGAGGTCGTGGGTGCGATGGGTAAGATAAGTCGGGGCAAAACGACCGGACCAGACGAGATTCAAGTAGAGTTTTGGAGATATGCGGGTAGAGCAGGCTTGGAGTGGCTGACTGAGTTGTTTAATGTTATCTTCAGGACAAAGAGGATGCCTGATGAGTGGCGGTGGAGTACAATGGTTCCGGTGTACAAGAACAAAGGGGATATCCGGAATTTTAATAAATATAGGGATATCAAG
Source organism: Nicotiana undulata (assembly GCA_005239495.1). Classification (NCBI taxonomy): domain Eukaryota; kingdom Viridiplantae; phylum Streptophyta; class Magnoliopsida; order Solanales; family Solanaceae; genus Nicotiana; species Nicotiana undulata. The sequence goes on from ML262136.1 coordinate 93,808, forward strand.
TTACTAAATCATACCATGAAAGTTTGGGAGAGGGTGGTGGAAGGGAGGATAAGATGGGCGGTGTCTATATCAGAAAACCAGTTCGGGTTCATGCCGGGTCGTTCTACTACGGAATCCATACACCTTATCAGGAGGTTGGTAGAACTATACATGGATAGGAAGAGGAATTTGCATATGGTGTTTATTGACCTAGAGAAGGCATATGACAAGGTTCCTAGGAACGTCCTTTGGAGGTGTCTGGAGGTGAAAGGTGTGTTGGTGGCTTACATAAGAGCGATAAAGGATATGTATGATGGAGCTATGACCCGGGTTAGGACTGTGGGAGGTGACTCGGAGCCTTTTCCGGTGGCTATGGGGTTACACCAAGGATCTGCGCTCAGGTCCTTCTTATTTGCTCTGGGATGGACGCACTAACACACCATATCCAAGGAGAGGTGTCACGGTGTACGATGTTCGCTGATGATATAGTTCTGATTGATGAGGCACGAGGTGGTGGTAATGGGAGACTGGAGATATGGAGGCAGGCTCTGGAGTCTAAAGGTTTCACGTTGAGCAGGACTAAGACGGAATATGTGGAATGTAAGTTCATCAACGTGATGGGGAAGCAGATGTGGAAGTCAGGCTTGACTCACACGTCATCCTCAAGAGAGAAAGTTTTAAGTACTTAGGGTCAATTATCCAGAGAGATGGGGAGATCGACGAGGATGTTACGCACCGTATTGGGTGGGGTGGATGAAATGGAGGTTAGCATCTGAATTCCTGTGTGACGAGAAGGTTCCACCGAAACTAAAAAGTAAGTTCTATAGAGCGGTGGTTAGATCCATGTTGGATGGAGCTGACTGTTGGCCAGTCAAGAATTCACATATCCAGAAAATGAAAGTAGCAGAAATGAGAATGTTAAGATGGATGTGTGGGCACACTAGGCTGGATAAGATTCGGGTAGAAGATATTCAGGAGAGGGTGGGCGTGGCTCCTGTGGACGACAAGATGCTGGAAGCGCGACTTAGATGGTTCGGACACATGCGGAGGAGAATTCTAAATGCACCGGTTAGGAGGTGTGAGCGATTGACTTTGACAGGTACGAGAAGAGGCAGAGGGCGGCCTAAGAAGTATTGGGGCAAGGTGATCAGGCAGGACATGGCGCGGCTTCAGATTTCCGAGGACATGGCTCTTGATATGAACATGTGGAGGTCGAGCATTAGGGTGGTAGGCTATGGGGTAGTCGAAAGTTCTTCCCTCTTTGTACCGGGTAGTCTGATAGAGTTTTGTTTAGGTTTGTTAGCGGTCTATGTTGTGTTCACATTGTTGTTTTGCATAGTTTTGTCATGTTGTCCTTTTACTTATTCGTGTTGTTATTTTCTTTCTGGCATCTTCTGTTGTTACATACATTTTCTCTTGTTTCTTTTCTGATATTATTGTCTCTCCTGTGTAGCCGAGAGTCTCCAGGAAATAGCCTCTCTACCCTTTTCGAGATGGAAGTAAGGTCTGCGTATACTCAATCTCCCCTAACCCCACTAGTGGGATTTTACTGGCTATGTTGTTGTTGTTGATTAGTTCAAAATTTAATTACATAAATAAGGGATGTTGTTTAGTACTTTCCAAGGTAGCATAAATAAAATATTATGAGATGACACAACTGGAAACAAAGCTTCATTCATTAGGATTCAGGACCATAGCTGTCATTCGGAATCATGGGATTAACCCCCAGAGAACCTAATGAGATTTGACTCCATGTTGACAATATCTTGTTGAATTAAGGGAGGAGACTGAAGAGCTGTCATTCTATCCAGAAACTATCATCTCAGCAAAGGCTATGAAGGGAAAACAAAGCTTCAACAATTAGAAGCCTTTTGAGGTGCAAGCACCTACATTAGAAGCAGACAAAGATTAAGCCATCAGGTATATAAAATACAGACTGACTACAGAATCCCATGGCTTTCTAAGTACATCAGACCTAGCTAGAATCAAATAGCGGTATTGTCTATAGTAATTCTTTTGGGAAGTTTGAATTGCAACACTTAGACCAAGCCATTAAAATATGGAAAGTAGTTTATCCTAATAGTGAGTTTCTAAGCTTCCAAAATTCAAGGAGCTTGGGCTCCTGTTTGTTTGTATGTTCACTGAAATAGCAATAATATTTTGATATTGCCAATGAATCCAAGATATCAAAGAGAAAGCCACAGTTTGTCATGTGCTGTTATGATATCCAGCATCTTAGCTAATCCAACATATTCTTTTAAAATATACACCCCTTCACTTCTTGATTATGTACATATCTGTACTGAATAATGGAAAAGACAAACCTTAGAAAAAATACAAAATCACAGAAACTCTTGGGCATCGGCAAGATTCTAAAATTTCCTATGTACCAAGAGTTTTAAAAGCTGTATCATACCAATTTACCCCCACCATGCTCACCACTGTGAGTAATCCAGCAAAACTGAAAGAATGCAGGATCTTGCTTGTGCCAAGCACCAATTACAACAGTCCAACTACGTTCGTTTTCTAATGTCAAAACTAACTTTACAGATAAAGAAGATTGGAGCCAAAAAGGGAAGAAAATGTATGAAAATCCCCTAAAACCCACATTGCTTTAAGGAGCCCAAACCTACCAAAGAAGGATATATAGGAATGAAACTCGAAAAATGACTGAAAAGAAAAGAGTTAATACTGAAACTATCAAAGGGCTGCCAAAATGTAATGGAAAATCGATTTGCTTATGCCTGCCTGCCTCAAAACTAAAAGACTGTCACTATTCGTTACAGGAGGATATACCCTTTGCATCCTCAATCCCAAGCAAGAAAAGTGATACCTCATTGTTTTTTTCCCCTACGAGGGGCATCTCTCATAGATTTACAGTCAACCTGCACAGTGATTCGCTTTTTGGCATTTGCTGGATGCTTCCTCCATCTCCAAACTAATCGTAACCCCAAAATTCCAATCAATAATTTCATTTCTTTTCTTTGTGGTTTACAAATGACAGGAACAGCTCCTTAGTAGCTACTCGGCCAGTTAATTTGTGAATGTTGAGGCTGCTGATAGACAGTGGCTGTTGGTCCTACCATATCAGCCGGACCAGCCATCGTCTGTGACTGTTGCATAAGGGGATGAACAGTCTGTGCAGTCACCGGTTGTGCTGGATGATAAAGACCAGCAAGGTTTCCGTGGCCAGGTTGTGCGGGAGTAAAAGCCACTTGACCCTGGGGTAGGTTATAAAAAGAACTTGCTTGCAAGCTGGATAAATCTCGGCCTGGAGTAATCCACACACCTGAGCCCTCACTCTGCAAAAACAAAATTGTTCATTTCTATAGAACACATAAATAAAGTAAAGACATAAGAGAGATGATAAACACAGCCAAAAGAGAAAAGGTCAGAATCAATGGGCTCAGGGGCCCTACATAACGATGCTATTTCAGAACAATCAACTTAAACTTGGAAACCTTTATAAGAATTAAGAGGGGGCATAGAATCAAGGTTACACGTTAAATTATCTCAAATGACAAGATTTGATACTCGTCTTTGTCACTACTCCAAAACTCAAAGCAACCAGTATACAAAATTATTTACCACATAAGTCAGAAGGATAAATCATAGCAAAAGCTCATTCATAAATTAGATTTCGAAATGAAAGCAAATATCTCAATTTCAAAGGAGAAGCCTTTCCAGACAGACTGTAGAAACATGCCAGTTAAATTTCTCAATGTACAAGTCTCCAACCAGCAGGTTGATTCACTCAAGGGCAAAGGTGTGAATGAAAAAAATATTACTCAACACCCGCACAAGAACAAAGGAATCGTGGAAACTTCCTCAATACTGAGATCTAGCAACACCAAGTTTCTCCAGCATATATTGCAGTCCCTCCGCTTCAGATGGATAAGCTTTGGCGCTCTCAACCTGGTTTGGATCGTTTGACTATGGCTCCGCGTTCTTTACAATCATAAGCTCGATCACGAGGGTCCAAATCAGGGTCTCCATCTCGCCTTATTTATTAACTAAGTTCGGGAAAATCAAAATTTGCATAAGTTATAGGTATAGCTCAGGAGATGAGATTGGATCCGCATCATCTGGAACTAAAGAAGCTTCGGGGTTTCAATTTAGATGATGTAGTTTGACTCGGCAAGGTGTCTAAGAAAAAAAAGACTTGAAACTTGTGGTCTTAAAAGCTCAAGGGGTAAAAGCTTGGTGGGGCCATGATAGTTGTGTGGTTATAAAAGCTTCTCATTAAGGGTTAAATGGGTAAAATAAATAGTTTAAAGTTGAATTATTTCAAATTGTAGAAATGTGTCATTCTTTATGGAATGGACTAATAAGGAAAGTGTGTCATCTAAATTGAAACAGAGCATCATTTTAGACAATACACAAATGAAAATTTACAATTACCATACTTATCCAAAAGAAAATTAACAATTACCACATTGCATTCGGATTAATTATCATATAATTATCAAGTAGAAATTCAGAACTAGTTTCATCAATGCTCAGCTCCAATCAGTTTTCAGCCCATCATCATACTGCTCAAAGCATTTCAAGTTCTGAAGTAAAGATTATTTTTACATGGTTTTCTTTCACTTACATTTGGCAAGGTTAGAATGATGCAAATATCTTTTCACTAGGGATAAATCAATATAGACCTATCACTCATTTCTCTTTCTCCATCCTTTTTGGGATAGCACCCCTTGCTGCTGAACTCAAGGGTTGATCTTTCATCACTACACAATCTCTTTTGATCACCTTTCGAGAACTTTAAAGATGATGCGAATAATGTCAAGTAAATATTTCAATAGTGAAAAAGATAATATTAACATTTATTTAAACTAAACACAAGACTAACCTGTTGTTGCCCGTTCACGTGGACATTGTTTTCCTTAAATTGAGCAGCAGAAAGATCATCATTAGAAGCAGGGTTTCCAGCTGCTGTAGTTGAAATAGGGTTATAGTTGGCTGTGGAGGATCCATATGGCCCGTACGAGCCAGGCACTCCACTGTGAGTTGAGTTTCCAATATTAGCTCCTGGCCTATATTGTGAAAGTGAGTATCTGCCAGCAGCAGCAGATGGTGGAGGTGGATATACGCCACCAGCCTGAGGTTGCTGGGGAAATGCGCCATTGCTTAAGAATTGATGGATGGCTGTTGGTGGAACATAATATGGTGAAAAGTAGTGAGCGTATGGAATATAATTTGGAGGATAATGGGGCAGATGCATCCCTGCAGCTTGTCGAAATACAGGGAGAGGTTGCTGAGTTACAGCTGCTGAACTTTGCATAAGCCCAGGAGCTTGAGTTGCAAGTGGTGCTGGAGCCGCTGCAGATAAAACGAGAGTGTTTCCTCCCTGCAAATCATTCTAAACACATATCAGTAAGTACCTTAGTGTTGAGATTACCTGAAGTTAGCAAGTTCAACATCAAACAGGCGACCCAAGAAATAAACTATTTTTCTGTGCAAATTATTAACAAATAGATGTGCTATACTTCTGTGGAGAGTTATGATGGCACTAAAATCACCAGAACTTAAATAAAGTTTGTTCCGTCATAAATACAGAAGGGACTGCTAGAACCAAGCACACGATTTTACTGCAGATTGTCAAAAGCTATCTTGAATAGATTTACTATATAGTTGGTGGCTCACTGCAACATCTAAGAAGAACTCATACCATTAGCATGAACCTTCTAGTGAATCGAAAATTGGTAAAACACCAATTTCAAACCTCAAAAGTAGGCATCTCAATACTTATAGACTAAGTTGCTCGGACACGGATGCGGGTGTCCGACATGGGTGCGGATCTAGAGGTCGGATCCTTCGAGATGTAAATTCTAAGATTCGGGAATACGTATCCTAGTATGGATACAGGTGCGGGGATCTGGCTAAAAATATTTCAAAAAATTTAAAAAAAAAACTTAAAATTTTGAGAAATTTTGTAGGATACTTGTGCATAGCTTGTAAGGTGTGAATTTCTTTTTTATTCTCAAGTTGTAGAAAAGTAAAAATTGATTCTCTAGATAAGGTATGCTATTTGCTTCAACGTTACCCTAGTTTTGGTTCTGATTTAAGGAATCAAATTGTATTTCATCTCGAATTTTTCCATCTGTCGTGGTCAAAGTACCCAAAATTGTTTGACCGGATTCGGTATAGATCCGATACCCACACCTATACTAGTCTCGTGTCAACACGGGCGGCGCCTAAACTGCCATGTCGGAGCAACTTAGCTTATAGAACTTAGAAAGCATTTGCTTAAAATGACAAAGGCTTCTAAGAATGCAATTCCAAAACATTTCATTAATGTTCACTACACTGGAAATTATGTACAGTGTGAAAAGGATTTTATAATTCTCTAAAAATTATCTATTTCTTATCACATTTTCTTGAACTATACAAGTCATATAAGTTTATGTAACAGTCAACCAACAAGAGACATTGAACTGAACCCTGCTAGAACTGCAACCATGATAATAATTCTGATTTGCACCAATAAGAGCTTTTCACTGGGGTTCTACCAGAAAAATGAACGTTCCGTCTAAGCTACGCACATCATTAGTAAAGGAAATTAAACAATGGATAAGTTAAGAAAGCAGAGACGAAGAACTAATTACCATACAAGGGAATACAATAGACAGAAAAACCTTTGATGATAAGAAGGGTATGGGAAGCAGTGAGAGGTAGGGGGTTGTAGTTATGTGTGCTTCAAGAGTGAATAACCTAAGCACAAGGAATTGGAACTTCCTGGCAGGAGGACCATAGAGATGCTACAGCAATGATGAGCAGCGTGACTAGGTCACTGAGTTTGTTTTTTTTGGGTGTAACGGAGTTTCTACAGTTTATCAGTTTACCATTGCATTGTAGACTCTGGTAATCATCACATTTGTCTATCATTGATCCAAGCTGTACAACTATGGCAACAATAGTCCTGTCTAGAGTACCAATTTTAGGAGGAAAAACAATTCAAAAATGGTTGAAATTTGGTACTTGATGAATCCCCGTCCCAGTGATGAACTTAGATCATGATAGATTTTAACACGAAAAGTCCAATTTATTCCAACTCGTCTAGTCCAACTTTAAGGGAAGAGAAGACAAGGAACCAGAAGAATGGGAATATGAGTAGGAGTGAGGTGACAAGCATATTCCAATACTCAGCCAAAGGCGTAACTGAGTTTCTACCACATATATTCCGCAAAGGTATTGCTAAATACCAAATGTAGTGAAGCCGCCTATCATACAATTCCAAACAGAAACATTCATCTTTCTGTCTCTGGGATCATTATTATTTCACTTTACATCCATGCACTATGAAACCCTTAATAAGCTGTCAATTGCATTACTGTGCCCCCCCCCCCCCCCCCCCCCCCCTCCACGTATATTTTCCTGGATAAGAGTAATATAAAAAATAGAACATACTCCCTGATAAAGTACTTTCATACCTCTTGAGCAGGTTGAGAAGTTTGTGGAGGCACAACTGCAACATTGCCGTTGTACTTGGTAGAAACTCCCGCTGATTGAAAAGGTGAAATGCGGCCATCACCATCAGCACTGGAGCGGTAGAACTGGGCATAGTAGTTTGTTGGGTCAATTGGTTGCTGAACCTAGAGGAAAAATGAATTGTTTTAACAATTCTCGAGTATGAGAACTAAATTTTCTTGAATTGATAATATATTGATTCCCCATGGTCTCAAACTTCAGGATATGTCAAATCATCCTGAACAACCTTATTTACTGCTGTCAAATATTTCCTACATTCAACAATAATTTAGACCTCACCTTAACTCAATAAAGCATGAGATTTGAGGACCTTGCCACTCACAAGTGAGGTGAAACCAACACTGATCACACATATTATGAGTCCATGACAAGGTGTTAATCTAACTATGGATATCTTACTTACTGTACTTGCAAGTTCTATACCAATTTGATCTAAATTGAAGCTTCAAAACCAGTAAAATGACAGTACATAGAAAAAGAACATCAGAGAATGAAGTCTTACAACAAAGTTTGGAAGACGAGAAACATCATGAGACTGTGATTCAGAGTTTTCAAAAGGTGGGAGCTGACTGCCTAATGTTGGTGGCACAAAACCAAAACTATAGTTGGGGGATGTGCGAACAGCTGAATACTGATTGCCTCCTTGCAGAGTCTCTTGCTTAGATTCACTGTACTCAGGGACATAAGGTGATACATCTTCTGGCTTTGCAAATATATTCTCCTGCCCACTTGAAGGCGGAGACTGGTCAGAAAAATCTGCGGCGGTTGGTGGATTGTGATCACTGCATTCACTCATAAGAATGAAAAATGTTAACATCAAGTATATATCTAACTATCAGAGTCAAGTGTGATATAACAGCATTCTATCAAGCTCTAAAATACACGGCTAATGGCAACAAGATCATATGCAACAGAAACTAATAGAAATAGGAGAGGCGCTTAAAAGATGAAAGAAGAAAAAACACTTTGAATAAGATATTTTAGGCCTCAATCTTCAAGAAGATTTACCTAAAAGATAGAATTAGAGGATTCTGTCCATGAAATTAATTCTCAAACCTTGTGAAAAGAAATATTTGAAATTCGTGTTTGTTTAAGATTTTGAAGAAATATTTGCGAAAAAAAAGGTCCAAAAACTGTTTTTTGAAGTTGTGGTTTGAGGGTGTATTTCAAAATGTATTTTTCTAAATAATTAAGAAAGCTCTTCTTGTACGCAGAACACACTCACTTCCACAAACTTTTTCTCAAAGAAACTACAAATATCCAAACACGTCTCAGTTTCAATATGGTTGTTCTAAAGGATTATTTCAAAAATAAACCTTTCCAAATGTTGTCCAAACTTCTAAGAAAAGAAAAAAACTAGGTCAGTGCAGAAGAAATTTGGAGAAAGCTTGCCTTTGGTTCCAGAAGAACCTAATCCGGAAATGGTTCTAGGTGGAAGTTTTATGTTTGGATTACGGTTAGTTTGGAAGAATTGGTTTCAAAGTCAGATTTTGCTTAGAAAAAGATTGTTAATCAGTTTTTGGTTTTCAAAACCAGATCAGGTGGTTTCAACTTTTCTCAAACCAAACAACACTTGGTTTTAGTTTTTGGAATGCTTTCTGAACCATTGCCAAAACAACACATAGCTGCCAGCTGTCTGAAAAATTGAAGACCGAATAATGAGCACTTGAATCTAAGAGCCCGTTTGGACATTAAAATGTTTTCCTTTTTTCCAAAAAAAAATTCACTTTTTGTTTCGATATCAGCGTTTGTTCATAAAATTTTCAATTTTCACTTCAAGATACATTTTGAAAATTTTCGAAAATTTGAAAGCTCCAAAAAGTTATTTTTCAAAATTTTCGCCAAAATCACTCACAAAACATAAAAAACAACCCAAACTGAAACTTATGTCCAAACACAACTCTAAATTTCAAATATCATTTTCACTTGAAAAAAAATTCACCATTTTTTGGAATTTTACAATTCTTATGTCCAAACGCCTACTAAATTGCATCACTGAATTTCAGTAACTAAATTTTTCAATCTCCAAAATATTGAAAATATATATTACTTGAATTATATACTGAAACATATTTGAATATCTTGTTTAGTATTACTGCAAAACTGGACTTTAAAACAAACAATTCCCTCCTTACCCCCTATAATGCTTAAAATATCTTTTGTAAGGTAATAATATACAACTCAAACTGGAGAAGCCCCTTCTAACAACGTTGGCATCCACCAACTAACTATATGCATTTCTCTTCTAATTGCTGTGTAATATAAAACAGCAAAAAACAAGACATTCCAGATGTTCCTAACATCTATACTTCTAACAGGAGAAATATTACTGATACTACCCATCCTAGTCCTAGACTCCTAAAGCTAAAAGAAAAGCAACAACCAAAAGCTTTCACAAGTCATAAACAGGGGAGAAGAGGGATTGAGGGAAGAGAGACCATGAGATGACAGACCTGGAAAATTGCTCATTTTCTGTTTCTTCAATATCCTCAGAAGTTCCAGAAAGTGATGGAGTCTTTTCATTCTCAACAGCATTGTAAGGGCTAACATCTAAACCCAGGCTAGCTTCAAAACTTCCAAAACAGAACCCAAGTTTTTCAGCCTCAGGCACATGAAGGTGGTTAGGGATAATAACATGCTGAATCTCTGAAATATGTGATTTTTCTAGCTTCTGCTGCAGTTCCGAAGTCCCTTCCTTTGATTCAACACTGACAGACGGAGGCTGCGGTTGCGTATCGACTTCAGCAGAAACTGTAGAAAGATCAGATGAACTAGCAGATGTAGCTTTTCCCTGAGCAATATTATTGTGTGTGGGCTTTGGCTTCCATTCCTTACCCGGACCAGCTGCAGCGAAATAAAGAAGACAGGTGCTTAGCTTCAACATGACAGTATGAATGAATATGCATGTAAGAGACCCAAATTGCTACAATTCCACGGAAATCAAATTTAACAAACAGCAACAGTATCATAACACTCTAAACTCTAAAGCAGCAAACAATGGAGTTATTGAGTCAACCGGAGACTAAGAGTAGTCAACATCTGGGAATGACATTTTTGGGTTTCCTTATTCCAGAAAAAAGAAGAATAAGTTTATACAAAAACGACATTTGTACAGTAAACCAGCAGACATAGCATGGACCAGGTACATGACTTCACTAGCAACAACCACTATTCTGTTTTGGAAAATTAATTACCGGTACACTAAGACCCCCGAGTAGGACTATAGACACAAGGAGGAGATACAAACCAAAAATGCAGATATATGAGAAATTGAGGAGACAATTGCAAATGAGAATAAGAGATGATCTTTTTATCTCTCAAGTTAGACCAACAAGAACACCAACTGGAAAAAACCAATCACTCAGCACTAAAAAAATGGACATGAAAAGGTTCGAAACTTCTTACCAAACACAAAAAGGTGAAGGTACAAACCGTAAAATGCAGATAAATGAGAAATTGAGAAGAAAATCGCAATTGGAAATGAGAATAGGAGGTGACCCTTTTATCTCTCAAGTTGGACCAACGAAAACACCAATTGGCAAAAAAAGAGTGATCTCAGCTCTAGAAAAAATCAATATGAAAAGGTTCAAACTTCTCACAAAATACAAAAGGAGAAGGTACAGAAAGCATTGAGCGCGTAATTAGAGGGAAAAAATGGAGTTCTTCAATCATCAAGTAAGAATTTAACAATTATAGTAGCAATATCAATTGAAAGAGTTTTTCGTGGAGGGGGGTGGGGGTGGGGGGAGAGAAAACAATATACTAATGTGTAGAGTAGTCAATGTGTAAAGTACTATACCTTTTTGTGGGCCAACCAGTGGACGGTTGTTGTAGTTAGATGAAGGCCTACTAAGAGAAGAAGCACCCTGAGCCGATGAAGCACATTGTGAGGAATCTGGAAGCTGATTCTTTCCAGGCCCCTGGAATTTGCTTGACATTTTTACTTGCACGGTCGAACTTCTAGAGTCAGAAACTGCTGTACAGGCATAGGCAGAAACAAATACAAAAGCTTCATTAACTGGACGAGAAATAATAATGTCTTCCTAAAAACCCAAACAATGACAATCAAGTTCTCAGACAAATCTTCACAGGCTTACCAGTGGTTGCCTTGCTCCCGATCGAGTTGGTAGGGGCATGATCAGATGACACACGCTGGCCACCAACTTCCCTTCTAATTGTGCCTACTGCACCAGGGGGTCGTGAATCATGAGATGGCAAAAGAACAGGATCTGATGCTGAAAAATAAGCTCCTGATGAAGGTGGTGAAGACATGGATGTTGAAGAGTTGCTGGAGTTTGGCATCTTCTGTCCAAGTGTATCCCTGGTTCCTACAGAAACTCTAGGGCTTTTGCTCGCATCATGACTTGGAGTGTGCAGTGGTTCCTCCGACTTGACAGAGCCAGCACCTGCAGTGGCTTCAGATTGCTTAATCCCTCTGCCTGCTGATGCATGGGCATCATGTACAACACTGTTACTCCCAAAAGCTACAGCACCAGGCCCATTGGCTCTGGAACTTGATGAGCTGCAAAAGAGCCAAAAAAGTTAGGTAACAGAAATATTCAAACTATGTGTAGGAAACAAAAACCATATTTTGTAATCTGAAGGGGTTTAACAGTGGCAATTCAAGGAGCACACATATGCTGTAATGCACAGATGGAGTAAAATCCAGAAACATCAATAACACCTTATAGTATTCGTCGCCTCAATAGTTGGTACGGAAGATGGCTTGACACTCTTGTCAGAAACTTGACTGGCTCCATTTTCCTTATCAGGTACAGAGTTCCTTCGACCACCAGCATCTGACCAAACACATACACATCAATTATGAGTGGATAGGAAAACAGGGGCTCATAAGACTCAACTGAACGATATAGTGAAAACTTTCCCAAGGTAAAGGAGAAGGTCTCAGTAAGTTACTAAGTTATGTTAATTGTTCAAAGCCTACTCGCTGCCAAAAAGGCAGAATATCAGTCCTCTTTGTTACCTTTTGACCAGTGCAACTTAAGAAAGTTAAAAGTGAGAATCAGTTATAATTCGCAGCAACTTATAATGTGCTTAAATATATCGGGCAAACTCTGTAAAACTGTCTGAGATTGTTGATTAGAAGCGGCATCAAGATCACAATAACATAAACTGGTATTAATTTGGATTCTTAGAGATGCTTTTGTCATTTTGCACAAAGCGTGAACGAAATAAAAAAGGAGAGTAGGTCAGTAATTTAAAAATCACGCAAAAATCATGTTATCACAAGAATGACAAATATGAAATCACAGGCAGCATAAGAGATCACAAATACAGGAAAATAACAACACAATGGATGTTTACCAAGCGAAACATGGCGAGAAGTGAAGTTTCCCCGACTCCCCTTGTTTGCCCTCCCCGGCATAGCTGGTTTCCACTTTGGCTCAGCAGACTCCTTGTTCAAATTCTGCACAAAGTCAAATCAAGTTATAACAATTCAGGAACAGCATGTAAAAGGACAAGGAAGCATGTCATCCTAACACTCACATTTATCGGGTAGTTAAGCGAGAACATGTGAAGAAACTAAAGCATCGTGCTGATATGAAAATTGAACTATACCATGGAATTCTACAGGAAAAGAAACTCATTTGACATTCATGGGGTCAACAAGAGCAAAAAATGAACTAATACACACCAAGGTGCTCATGCCTACTTGCACATTCCTGATTTTATTGCATTAATCAGGTTTGTTGTACGAAGTAGACATCCTCTGCACCATAAAAATACATGATTTTCTCGCAAATCAGCCAGCTAAGTTGCAACTTAGATGACAGTGGGTAATAGCTTAGGCATTCACACATGCAGAACAGCATCATCTTAGCAAAGAGATTTAATTGAGATGGTAGATTACATTCTTTTTAGTGTCGGGCAATAATTGCTCCACCACCCTAGGTTCAATTTTGATCCATGAATATGCATCAGCTAATATATAACTTGTCAATATGTACGTTAACCTCTTCGGACACCTAGAATCAGCTGAGGCTTTAATTAATGAATCCCCCACCCAGAAAACATAAATAAATTAATGGGGAAAAATTAACTTCTAAACCACTTTTAAGAGAAATTTACAGGAAAATCAGGTCAGCACTACTTTATGCCCTGTGGGTCTTTGTGGAGAGTGTTTGTAAGCATGCAAATTAGTCACTAACCATACCTCTCTTCTTCTGTCGCGTTTCCTTTTTACTTCATGGAATGTATCTGTAAATAACCCCTCAAATTAGATGAGTAAAGATAAAAACAAATTATATATTTCCATAGCTGGGAAAGGAAAATTAACAACAACAACAACAACAAGAGTCTAGCTGGGGTAGTATGCATAGCTTTAAAAAGAACTAGTCGCAGAGAACATATAAATACAGAACACACAAAACAAGACCAACCTATGCATTTTTTTACGAGAAGGCTTGCAAATTTCCAATTAGACTTGTTATCTTGAAACCAATAGGTTACTAGTGCAAGTAACTAAAATTATTTAAATAAATCAGCAAGACAAGATAATGGAGCAAGCGAAATTTTCCGTATATTTTGAAGGTTCGGATTTCTATGAAAGAAAGCATTGGATCTAACCGTCATAAATGTACTAAAGAAAACAACAAAGAAGAACAGTTGACCCTCTTAATTGCTTAGTTACTATAAAATACAAAATTCATCGACAACTCCGTCGTGCACCAAATAGAGGATGCAGAGTGTCGCTAAACCTTCTCTATAACAAAATATAACTGCAAAATGTTATCTTTGAACAAAAAATGTAGTTCAAAATGTTGTCAGCACCAACCGGCTTACTTTTTTCTCCCTTATTTTATAAGTAGTTCGGACGACTATATGAATTCTTTGTGCCCTATGCTGTAAAAAGTTTGTCTTTGACACAAATCAAGGGTTCTCCGAAACTAGAGGTTCTCTCAACGTAATCGGCATAAAATAAAATTCTTTGGGAGGGGGAAGCCATCTCTGTTAAAAAAAAGGGAGGCAATAGCACCGAAACAATATAAAGACCATGTTTTTTACATACACACATATATATATGCTCAAAACAATTTTAACAGCCTGATAAAGTCCACCATTGAAACCCAATTCAGAACAGACCCAATTCGGTATAAGACACATGCAAATAAGGAAAATAAAAAGAAGAAAGACACCAAAAATAAAGGCCAATATTCAGGAGAACAAATAGAATAAAATCTGTCACCAAAACTCAATGTATAGAGTAATCAAGACAGAAAAGGAACCATAAAAAAAAGGAAGATCAAACATCATATATACGGAGCTAAAAATATGTGTGTGTATAGAGAAGAACATATTTATCTGACCCTGAAAGAGGAGTTTTTGGGCAGTCTCATTGGGATCCATAGAGCATTCTTTGAGCATTGCATAAATTTCATCCTCACTATGATTCCCAGTGATCTCTTTTATATTCTGAATCGTTTTCCGAACACTGCTCGGAATTGAAACCCTAGCCCCTCCACTACTGTTGCTGCTAGTCATCTTCACCACCCCTCCCCAATCACCTACCCCACAGACAATTTTCTTTCTATGTATATATATATATATATATACCTCTTCTATATCTATTCTATATATATATATATATATATATATTACTGTATCTCTATACGTTTAGAGAGAGAAAAAGAGAGAGAGAAAGAGGGAGGGAGGAAGGAGAGAAAGAGGGAAAAGAGAGTAATTGTATTTGGTGAAGAAAGAGAAGACTTAGGAGAAGGGTTTTGAATATGAATTTCACTCTTTCACTATTTTATTGTTTTATTTTTATTATTATTATAGAACTGTCCACTGTGGAACAGGGGTGCTTTCCTTTTTCCCGTCTTTTATTTTTTATTTTTTTTTCCTTTTTAAGAGTTTTAATTTGTTTTTTACTTTTGCCTTTGGAAAAAGGTGGACCCCTCAATTAACATAGAGTATGTGGAAGGGCCGGAACAAAAGTTTATTTTCATGACTCGAACATGTTATCTTCTGGCCACATAATAATAACTTTATAAGTTATACCAAAATTATATAATATAAATATGGTATGTAATTACAATTATTAGTTAATAACTAGTTATCTAGAGATCGTAAGTTTTGAGTTTTAGGGAGAGAGTAATCTTTTATAAAATATATATATATATATTATTCGTAAAATGAAATTTCCGAATTAATCAGACCTAAAATGAATATTAAATTTTATTTGATAACTATAAGTTCGAGTAAAAGGACCTAAGGACATTTCACTACTTATTTGTTATTACATTTTCTTCAATGTTGTAAATTTTAGTTTATTCTTTTAGTTTTAAACTTTTTTTAGTTAGCTTTACTAGTTTTATCTCAATTCTTATTTTGTCCTTTAGTAGTTGGGTGACTAATACGTCATAATTCGGTTAGCTGGTTACACACTGCTAACATAGTATAGTCAAATAATATACTTCACCCACACTAAACATGTGAATTCTTGTCTTTTATGATTCTTATTATAAAATAAATAGAGTGAATTAAATGAAAAATCAACATCATAAGCATTATCTATTACTATGTATGTGTGTGAAGAACGATTTGTAATGGTCAGAAAAATGAAAAAACAAGTATTCAATAGTTTTTATATAATTTTATAATTAGCTCGTGTGACAACTCGAATCAAATGAAAATTTAGATAATCGAACGGGAATTCTTAACATTTAATTGTTATAGAACTACCAAATAAGTAGGTGAAAAAGAATCAGATTCATATTTTTAGGGATAATACTGCTTTTATTATTTAGTAAATATCTCTTTCCGAACAAATTTCTCCATCAATAATAAGATACTCGGGATGAAGCCAATAAACAAAAGTCGGCTTGAATTTTTTTTTTTCCTTTTCTAAAAAACCCTTTAAAATTAATTTGGTGACTAAAAGATCACCATCATAGTTCGCATAGCAGTAACATAATTTAGCTCTATTGATCCACTTTAGTCAAATTGACTTTCTTTCACTATTTGCTCTTTTAAAGTTGAAATTGTGGTTCAAAATTTTTTGTTTGAGAATAATTAAATAGTTTACATGTTCTTGCATGTATAATACTTGGAGCTTTGTGGGGGCAAGAACTATTAATAGGTTCCCACTTGGCAAGGTATATAGGTGGATGGGTTGCTTAGATGGCATGATCAAATATTGTCTCACCTTTTTTATCATAGTTTTCAAAAGTTAATTAAATGGAAAATTCGAAAAAGAAAAAGAACAAAGATGCAGATTGGAATCTGAGTGCTAATCTGCAAATAGAGCAGCACACAATGTGCATGGATCTGTACACCTTTTTCCTCATTCGTGTAACGGTGCAACTTTTGCATATTCAATCTCGGAATTCCTATTATTTTATATTATTGCTCCGAAACGTACACGCAAGTATACGTGATTGTACAAGTAATATAACATTGTAAGTCCAGATATCGTATTTACGGGAACTTGTGATTTACTATTTACTAAATTAAACTAAGACAATTAATCTTTTCAAGCAATTTTCTAAAGTGTGATTATTAATCTACGACTAATCTAGAGTAGCAAACTAAAAAATTAATAGAAACAAGTCGGCAAGCTTAAAGACGAATTCAATGGGAGAGAATATTCCAAAGCTATGTGTTAGCTAACAAACTAGTTGAGTCTTCCACTTAAATTATCTAATTAATTTATTTGGTTTATTGATTGACAAGGTTAATATTACTTGTAGTATTCTCCCGAAGTATTACTCGCATATTCAAGCTAACCTAACGCTTATATTCCTATAGAATTAGGATTAACAAGAACGCATTAATAATTTTTGTATAGTAATCAAGTAAGGCGATTTGGTATACCCCTATCTTAACCACAAATCCATTCCCGATACTCAGATTCAAGATCTTACTCTACTCAATCTTATATGCAATTTAGAATTTTCCTGTCCCGAGTTCAATCTTAGATTCGTAGGTTGCATTTAATTGGTGATCAAGCAATCAAATAATTAAGCGCAAGATTGAATAAACACACCAATATGATAAAATAATAAGAACAATTCAAGCTTCAAACTACAACGTTCATGCAGCACCCACAATTCTAGAACTAATGGAGAGAAAAGAAGAAAAACTAGTCGGAAGCCGTAATTTTTTACTTCACTTTGCATACAAACTTTTCAAATCACTTCCAATTGACATATAAACATCAAAAGAATTAGCACAACTCATTGCAATTACACATTAGAACAACAAAAAAATAAGGTGAATATAAGGCGATTCGTATACAAAAATACATGTGTTTGGCCGAACATCAGATGTCTTCGAGAGCACTATCTTTCAAGGGGTATATCAGTAACTTATTAAAAATATATTATTTTGCAAATCCAAACATATGCTATTCAAATATTTCTTTTACAAAATATGCGCTTCACTCTGAAAAATTTAAGTTGATTTTAATAAAATTCGGCTATGTACTTCATTTGTGAAAATTACTTAGTGTTGTGTATCAAATTTTACCATATAAGAAATACTATAAGTAAAATAGGGAAAGAGGCTGGTAAGCTAAAATGTTTAAATGGCTATAACGATAATGCATGATTCCCATATTCGCGCTATTATTAAAAAGCTAAATAATTAATTCAAAAACTAATAACATATTAGAATAAGTAAAAATTAAGATGATAAGCATTACCTATCAAATGTAACAATTCGATGGCAAACAAGAATGGACAAATAATGAATATTCAACAGTTACTAAAATTTAATAACATATTAGATTAAGTGAAAATTAAGATGATAAGCATTACTTATCAAATGTGACAATTCGATGGCAAACAAGAATGGACGAATAATGAATATTCAACAGTTGTCAAAAACTAAAAATATATTAAATTAAGTGAAAACTAAGATGATAAGCATTACCTATCAAATGTAACAATTCGATAGCAAATAAGATGGAAGAATAATGAATATTCATCAGTTGTCATAAAATCTATAATTAGATTATATGCCAGCTCGAATCAAATAAAAATTTAGATAGTTAAAATATTAATTTTTATTATATGTGATGACCCGATAAGTCATTTATAGTTTTACCCTTCATTTCTGTATTGTGAAACCTCGAGTAGCAGTCTTCCTCGATTTTTCGTCATAGTCTGTGTCCTTTCTCCGGAAAGTTTTAACGAGAAAATTGATGAAAATGTGAAATCGTGCCTTTAAACTCATTTGAGTTGACTACGGTCAACATTTTGTGTAAACCGACCCGGATCAGTATTTTGAAGGCACCGGTGGGTCTGTATCATGATTTGGCACTTGGGCGTATGTTCGGAACCGAATTTCAAAGTTCCTAGCTTGATTTAACGTAATTTGTTGAAAACTAGCAATTTAAAGATTTAAAGAATTCCAAAGTTTGACCGTAAGTTCATTTTGTTGCTACCGGGTTCGAATTTTGATTCCGGAACTTGGTATAAGTTCATTTCAGTATTTATGACTTGCCTGCAAAATTTGGTGCAAAACGGAATTGATTGGACGTGATTCGGACGTCTGGTTGTAAAATTTTGTGTTCTTAAGTTTCTTTGAAAATTTCATTTGTTTTGGTGTCTGATTCGTCGTTCTAGGAGTTATTTTGATGTTTTGATCACATGAGCGAGTTAGTATGATGTTATTACACTTATGTGTATGTTTGGTTCGGAGCCCAAGGGGCTCGGGTGAGTTTCAGATAGGATACAGATAATTTTTAAACTTAGAAAAATTGTTGGTTTTTGGAGTCTGTTGTTACCTGGTGCATTCCTCTTCGCGATCGCAAAGAGTAATCTGGGCTGGGGAGGTCTTCCTCTATGCGAACGCGAGGCTGTGTACGTGAATACGAAGCTATGGTGGGATCGCCCTTCGTGAATGCGACCAGCACTACGTGAACGTGATGAGCAAGTGGCCTAGGGTGGGGGGGCTGAGGTTTGTTTTACACGAACGTGAGCCTTGGCTCGTGAACGCGAAGGTTTGGTGGAGAAGCCTTCGTGAACACATGATGAACCTCGCGAACGCGTAGTCCATTCTAGCTGTTGTGATTCGCGAACGCGTCAGGTCCTTCGCGAATGCAAAAAGGCCCGACACCCAGTCTATTAAATATCCCAAAGACGGGATTTCACTCATTTTTCATCATCTTCTCATTAGAGCTCGGCCTAGAGGCGACTTAGAAGAGAAAATTCATCACCATTTCATAGTTTAGTGTACTTTACCTTATTTTCTTTCATTTCCATCTATGCCCGTTAATTTCTAACATTGATTTATGCTCATTCATGGTAGAAGATTAGGGATTTGGGTAGAATTGGGGGGTTGGGGTTTTATAAAATTGAGATTTAGATCTCAAATTGAAGTCGGATTTCGAATTTAATCACATAATCGGGCTCGGGGTGAATAGCTAATTAGGTTTTGGTCCGAATCTCGGTTTTAATCAAGCGAGCCTAGGGTTGACTTTTTGAAAAAGTGTAAAAATCTTAACTTTATGTATTATAATTGATTTCCCTAGCATTGTTTGATGTTATAAAGTCGAGTTTGGTTAGATTCTATTGGTTTGTAGGTGGATTTTAGAGGAAAGGCCCCGGTTGATCTTTGATTTGCTTGCGGAGCGAGGTAAGTGTTGGGTCTAACCTTGATTTGAGGGAATTATAAATCCTTGAACTATATGTTATGCGATTTACATGTGTAACGAGTGTATATACGTTGTCAAGATAGTTGCTTTCATGCTTTTCCGTATTTCATTAATTATTTTGTTCCATATCTTAATTGTTACATGCTTGAATTGCTTCATATGCCTTAACTTGTCACTTGTCACTATTTTCTCTTGTATTGAAATGCTCGTTTCTTTCATGCTCCATGATTAACTACTACTTGCCTTAATTGTCTTGCTCGTATACTTTAAATGCCATATACTTGGCTTGTCTTGTTGTTTTGTATTAATTGTAGCATTTCTTGGCTTGGTACGAGATTCCTTTATGGATTTTCTTTCATAATTCTTTAATCGCAGAGATTCTTGTGAATTGAGTTGTTGAATTTATTATATTGATTGATTTTATTTATGTATCAGGTTGACGCTACAACAGGTGGAATAAGGAAGGATTATTGATATGGTGGGATCAGGTTACATGCCTCAATAAATTTTACATGTTTGATTATGATTATATGGTGGGATGGGTTGCGCCCCGCAACAGATTGTTCATGTTATTTTTTTATTGATATGGTAAAATAAGGGAGGATTGTGTTTGTACGGTGGGGTCGGGTTGCGCGCTGCAACAGATTGTGTGTTTGATTTTCATTGTGCATTGTGTGAGCTTTTAGTGTTTTCGTACAAGATGAGGACTGGTATTTATGGTTTGTTGATTTCGGGGATTGAGTTTATTTTCATAAGTTGACTGCCTTACTTTTCGTGTGTTTCTCTCATGTTATTGTTATTATACTGCGTACAAATTATTGTAAGTGACTCGCTTTAGCCTCGTCACTATTTAATCGAGGTTAGGCTCGACACTTATAAAGTAAGTGGAGTCGATTGTACTCATACTACACTCTGCACTTCTAGTGCAGATTTTGGAGTTGGTCATAATAGCGGTCAGTAGATTGCTCGGATTGATCACCTGGCGGAGACTTGAGGTACAATAGCTCGGCGTTCGCGGTCCTAAAGTCCCTTCTACCTTATCCTAGTTGTTTATTTCATTTCAGACAGTTTTATTTTCATTCAGACCATTATTTGTATTATTCTAGTAGCACATTCACTTGTGACACCGGTTCCTCGATTGTATCTAGATATTATTGTTATTATGAGTTTTCTCGCTCTATTTCTATTTATTCAGTTTACTCGGTATCAGTTAATTTGAATTGTTTAAAATGGCTAAAAACTATTCTAACGTTGGTTTGCCTAGTAAGTGAAATGTTAGGCGTCATCACGATCCCGAGGGTGGGAATTTTGGGTTGTGACAAATTGGTATCAGAGCACTAGATTGCCTAGGTCTCGCGAGTCACGAGCAAGCTTAGTACAATCTGGAGGATCGGTACAGAGACGTCTGTACTTATCTTCCAGAGGCTATGGAGTTTAGGAACAATTTTACTTCTTTCTTTCTCTATCGTGTGATTTTATTCTATCATTGAACCATTCTATTCTTGTTCTCTCGCAGATGACGAGAACATGCATTGCATCTGTAACCGGACATGAGCTGGAGCCCCCAGTGGCAGCTACAACCAGGGGTAAAGATCAAGGCCGTGGTCGAGCGAGAGGCCGAGGCAGAGACAGAGCTCAGTCTAGAGCTCGAGAAGCAGCACCTGCAATGGAGCCTCAGGTAGATTTTGAGGAGGAGGTTCCAGCTGAGATTGTACCCGTCAGACTAGCTCAGGTTCCGGAGGGGTTCATAGCCACTCTAGTGCTTTAGACTGGTACTTTCCCAGTGGCACCAGCCGTTTCACGGGCTGGGGGAAGAGCAAAGATTCCCGCTACTCACACCCCGGAGCAGGTGGCTCCCCAGTATCAGACTCCAGCAGCCTCGCTAGTTGGGGTAGTTTAGCCGGTTGTTGCGACACAAGCCGATGATAGGCGCGCTATGTCTTCTGAGGCTTTGTTTAGATTGGACAAGTTTACCAAACTCTTTCCTGTTCATTTCAGTGGTGCACTTTCTGAGGACCCACAGGATTATCTAGACCGTTTCCACGAGGTGCTGCGAAACATGGGTATAGTTGAGACCAATGGGGTCGATTTCGTAGTGTTTTAAATGGATGATTCCTCCAAGAGGTGGTGGAGAGACTATATGTTAACTAGACCAGCTGGTTCGCCTGCACTTACCTGGGGTCAGTTCTCACAGTTATTTCTAGAGAAGTTCATTCATGTCACTTTGAGAGAAAAGTACCACAAGCAGTTTGAGCGTCTTCAGCAGGGTAGTATGATTGTTACCTAGCATGATACTCGATTTGTGGACCTAGCTCGCCACGCCACTATCTTGCTTCCTACTGAGAGGGAGAGAGTAAGGAGGTTATTTATGGGCCCACTTTCACTACCAGGCTATAGATGGACAACGAGACCGGGAGTGATATTTCTTTCCAGACGGCCGTATATATTGCTAGACGGATCGAGAAGGGCCAATGTATGATAAGAGGCCTCGTCATTTCGGTGGTTTCAATGGTGCCTCATCAAGAGGAAGGGGTACTTTTGGTAGAGTCCATCCTCCCAAGCCATTTCAGTCAGCGCTTCATGCATCTCACAGTGCTTCAGGGAGTCGTGGTCCTTATGTGCCTCATTCTAGGCATCCAACCTATAGTGCACCATTAGATCCTATCAGTGTCCATCCGATTCAGAGCTATCGCCGTGGTTATCCAGCCCGTTCGGGTCAACTTCGGCTTCAACAACCACAATAATAGGATGAGTGTTTTGAGTGTGCATGTATTGGTCACATTAGGAGGTTCTGTCCGAGATTGTTGGGCAGCATGCCACAGTAGAGTTCTCGTGCCATGGTCCCGGCACCGGTTGCTCCACCGCCCGCTCAGCTAGCTAGAAGCATGGGTCAGACATTAAGAGGTGGAGGTCAGGCCGTTATGGATGTCGGGCCGTTAGAGGTGGAGGCCAATCAGCTAGAGGCCGTCCTAGGGACATAGGTCAGAGTGGTGGGGACCAATCACGATTTTATGCTTTCCCAACTAGGCTTGAGGTCGGGTCATCTTACGCCATTATCACAAGTATTGTTCCAGTTTGCCATAGATATGCTTCAGTTCTATTTGATCTGGGTTCTACTTATTCCTATGTATTATCCTACTTTGCTTCTTATCTGGTTGTGCCTCGTGATTCTTGGAGTGCTCTTGTGTATATGTCCATGCTTGTGAGAGATTCTATTGTTGTAGATCGCGTCTATCACTCGTATGTGATTACTATTAGGAGTCTTGAGACTAGCGTAGATCTCCTACTTCTTGATATGATAGATTTTTTATGTCAACTTGGGTATGGATTGGATGTTACCTTATCATGCTATATTGGATTGTCGCGCCAAGACAGTGACCTTAGCCATGTCGGGGGTGCCTCGATTAGAGTTGAGTAGGACTCCTGGTCATTCTACCAGCAGAGTTATCTCTTATTTGAAGGCTCGACATATGGTCGAGTAGGAGTGTTTAGCTTATTTGCTTATATTCGTGATTCTAGTGCGGAGGTTCCTTCCATGCATTCAGTGCCAATTGTTCGTGAGTTTCCTTAGGTGTTCCATGTGTCCATGCTCTAGAAGAATCACGGTGATCCGTCCCATGTTCTAGATTTCAGCTCAGTCCAATTGGACAAGGATTTGACTTATGAGGAGGAGCCGATGACTATTCTAGCCCGACAGGTCCGGCAGTTGAGGTTTAAGAGTTATCCTTCAGTTTGAGTACAGTGGAGTGGTCATCCAATCGAGGCAGCCACGTGGGAGTCTGAGTCGGACAAGTGGAGAGATATCCACACCTTTCCACCAGCCCATTTTATTAAATATCCCTAAGACGGGGTTTCACTAATTTTTCACCATCTTCTCATTTGAGCTTGGCCTAGAGGCGATTTAGAAGAGAAATTTCATCACCATTTCATATGTTAGTGTACTTTAACTTATTTTCTTCTATTTTCTTCAACGCCCATTAATTTCTAACCTTGATTTATGCTCATTCATGGTGAAAAATTAGGGATTTGGGTAGAATTGGAGGGTTTTTGTAAATTTGAGATTTAGACCTCAAATTGAGGTCGAATTTCTAACTAATCACATAATCAGGCTCGGGGATGAATGTGCAATTATGTTTTGATCCGAATCTCGAGTTTTGACCAAGCGGGCCCAGGTTGGCTTTTGTTGACTTTTTGGGAAATGTGTAAAGATTTTAACTTTATGTAATGTAATTGATTTCCCTAGCATTGTTTGATGTTATTGAGTCGATTTTGGTTAGATTCAATTGGTTTGGAGGCGGATTTTAGAGGAAAGACCCGGGTTGAGCTATGTTTTGCTTGCAGAGTGAGGTAAGTGTTGGGTCTAACCTTGATTTGAGGGAATTAGGAATCCTTGAACTGTATGTTATGTGATTTACATGTGTAACGATGTATATGCGACGCCACAAGTGTATATAAGCCGTCAAGATAGTTGTTTTCATGATTTTCCGTATTTCATTAATTATATTGTTCCATATCTTAACTGTTACATGCTTTAATTGCTTCTTATGCCTTAACTTGTCAATTATCACTATTTTCTCTTATATGGAAATGCTTGTTTCTTCCATGCTTTATGATTAACTGCTACTTGTCTTAATTGTCTTACCTGTACACTTTAAATGTCATATACTTGGCATGTCTTGTTGTTTTGTATTAATTGTACCATTTCTTGTCTTGGTACAAGATTCCTTTGGCTTTGCTTTCATAATTCATTAATCACAGATATTCTTGTGAATTGAAGTGTTGAATTGATTATATTTATGTATCGGGTTGCACGCTGCAATGGGTGGAATAAGGGAGGATTGAATTTGATATGATTGGATGCACGCCGCAACAGATTTTACATGTGATTTTGATATGGTGAAATAAGGAAGGATTGTGATATTGATTATGATTATATGGTGGTATCGAGTTGCGCGCCGCAACAGATTTTTCATGTTATTTTTTTATTGATATGGTGAAATAGGGGAGGGTTGTGTTTGTACGGTGGGATCGGGTTGCGCACCGCAACGGATTGTATGTTTGGTATTCATTATGCATTGTGTGAGCTTTTAGTATTTTCGTACGAGATTCTGAGGACTGATATTTCTAGTTTGCTGATTTCGAGGATTGAGTTTATTTTCATAAGTTGACTTCCATACTTTTCCTGCGTTTCTTTCATGTTAATGTTATTATACTGCGTACAAACTCGACTTAGCCTCGTCACTATTTAATCGAGGTTAGGCTCGACACTTATAGAGTACGTGGGATCAGTTGTACTCCTACTACACTCTGCACTTCTTGTGCAGATTTTGGAGTTGGTCGTAATTACGGTCATTAGATTGCTCTGATTGATCACCTGACGGAGACTTGAGGTACAACTGCTCGGCGTTCTCAGACATGAAGTCCCGTTCTACCTTATCATAGCTGTTTATTTCATTTCAGATAGATTTACTTTCATTTAGGTCACTATCTATATTATTCTAGGCCCTTGTGCTCTTGTGACACCAGTTCTTGGATCGTATCTAGATACTGCTGTTATTATGATTTTTCTCGCTTTATTTTAGTTTTATTTCAGTTTACTCAGTATCAGTTAATTTGAATTGTTAAAAATGACTAAAACTTATTTTAACATTGGCTCGCCTAGCAAGCGAAATGTTATTCGTCATCACAGTCCCGAAGGTGGGAATTGCAGATCATGACATTATACTACAAAATAATAATGTGAAAAAAGAGTCTATGTTATTTTACACTCCCTCCCTCCCCCCTCCTCCTTCCCTCTCTCTTCCTCCTTCTCCCTCCCCCTTCCGCCGTGGCACTATTCTCACTAGAGTTTGCAAAACTAAATAAATTTACGGATAAGTGTTCATTATATCCTTTTACTAAAGATTGAACGTTTTGAACTATGTATGACAAACAATAGATTTGTGCAAAAAGTTACAAATAATTAAGATTATTTATCGAATAAACATATTGTCACGACCCAAATTCCCCTCCGTTGGGTATCGTGATGGCACCTAGTCTTAAGGACTAGGTAAGCCTAATCAATTTAACCTTCTAATAATTTCTTAGATGAATTCTACAATAAACATATTCCCAAAACCCGGTAGTACAAGTCATAAGCTCTATAGAATTTTACTATAACTTCAAAATACAGCTAATAAAAATAAATAAAACAGTGTATGAACAAAATAGGACGGTTACTACGAAACCCACGAATGTTGTAGCAGGTTTTACCTTGAGTCTCCACAACAGCAATCCGCGCTGCTAGCTAACGATCAACCGGCTATGCAATACCTGGAATCTGCACAAAAATGCGCAAAAGTGTAGTATGAGCACACAACGGTGCCCAGTAAGTATCAAGACTAACCTCGGTGAAGTAGTGACGAGGACTAGTCAAGACACCCACTGGTCTAATGAACTGAACAAGTATAAATATGGGATCAAAGGAATATGATATCTCTATAAAGACTACGCAATATGGCTAACAATACAGTAAATTCAAGAAGGAAGGAAACAACAAGTATCAGCGGAAAACCATGAAATAACACAAAAGAGTGAATGGAACACAAACTAAATCCGGAATCACATATACAACAAGGACAAGTAATAACTTAGCAATTACAACTGCTTTTACATCAAGTTTTAGTCAACTCCACGAGGTACCGAACCTCAGAAAAATCACAACTCACAGGTCCCAATATCCGAACCCTAACATTTGGCACCTTGTGCCCTCATTTCAGCTAATAACTGCACGAACGACTCATGTGCTAATTAGAGCCATTCACCCATAGAAGGCAAATACTACAAGGGTATCTATACTCAGCAATAACAAGGAATCTCCTTAATCCAATAAGAGTGCTTAGTTACGTGTATGCTTGTGCAGGTGTCCTAACATAGACCAAACTAGCTAGTAAGCATAAGAAAAGGAAAGGACAACACGTAAAAATGTTTTCTCACACCTTTCACAAGAATAAACTCACACAGTTAATTGTACCATTACACAACATCAAAAACAAGAATGCCCCCAAGCCAACACAAGTCATCACAAAACAATCCCTGACAAATCCCACCTTGTCTCGCCACGTGTGTAATAGTAAAGTATATGCCCGCCTTGTCTTGCCACACACGCATAATTATGTTTCCACCTTGTCTCGCCACATGCAAAACCCACATATACATATCTTGCCTTGTCACGCCGCATGTGCAATATCAATAGTAATCACGGCACGACACAAACCTTGTGCAAATCTCCATATCAACAATCGCATGGCAGAAACCTCGTGCATCACCTCAACAAGTATAACAACGACAATGATAATAATACAAGATATGGTAAATAAATCAACTTAAGAACCTTCGATCACAAGAAAAAGGTAAACTAGTTAATAGGGAAGAACCCCAATAAGGAAAAACTAGGCGTGATAGGAACAACTCAACAAGGAAGAAAGTAACATGTAACAATAGTTCCACACTGTACGGTCCAACAACAAGAACCTAACACAAATCCAATAATTCCAATTATGGGTAAGTCCACTAAGGCATAAAACCTCTATGCTTATTCTAAGGTCGAACAAATTACGGGAAGAGTACAACCAATTCAACTAAAGGTAGGCAACAAGAAAATCACTATAACTCCAAATAAGGGAGAACATTTATAAAACAAGTATAACTACAACTTCAAATAGGGATAAGCAGGTAGGGAGAAGGAAACATGGCAATGGAAAATATAATAGTCTCAATTAAGGCACATATGAACGAAATATCAATAGGAGAGAATCATGAAGCAAATAATTCTAATTAAGTCGATAAAGGTGAGTTTAGTAATTTAAGGAACGTAATCATACAAGAACAACTACATATTCATTGAATACAAGAGCCTTGGAAACCTAAAAGGCCAATTTCCAAAACATAAATTTGAGTACGTACTCGTCACCTCACGTACACAGACTGCAATCAACATAGAAGACTCAAATCCTAAGGGGTAGTTCCTCCACACAAGGTTAGGCAAGATACTTACTTCAAAGAAGACAAACCGGTACACTAAAATGAACTTCTCGGATGAAACGACCTACGGACGACTCAAATATAACCAAAATAACTTCAATGCACAAATATAACTTAAAAGAAACTATTCCAGATCATAAAGTCTCAATCTTTATAAGAATATAAAAATCGACCCAAAACTCGACCCCGGGCTCGTACCTCAAAACCCGACAAATTTCACAAAACCCGAACACCCATTCCGATACGAGTTCAACTCAACCATACTAAAATTATAAAATTCTGATAACAACTCGACCTCCAAATCTGAAATTTTCATTTTTGGGAGATTTTGCAAAAATCTTGATTTTTCTTCCATAAATTCACGGATTCATAACGTAAATGAGTATGGAGTCATGAAATATAATTAATATAGGATACAAAATACTTACCCCAATGTTTTCCCATGAAAATGGCCCAAATATCGCCCAAGAACCGTGCTCCATAAATCCAAAATGAAACGAAGGAAATGACTATTTTGGTCCTTAAGTTTCTGCCTATCCGTCACTAAAAGTCCATTTTCCGTCACTAAAAGTCATTTTCCGTCACTAAAAGTTCATTTTTCATCACTAAAAGTCCACACCACAACTTGCTTGCACCAGCCTTCATTCAATCGATCATAACTTTATGTACAAATGTCCAAATGACAAATGTTTTAACTTTCTGGAAACTAGAATCAAAGTGCTATAAATTTCATGTTTGATAATTCTCGATTTCTTATGGATTGCGAGATATAAGCTTTCAAAGTCGGCTTCATACATCAAAAACTTCTGGCGAAACTGCTTTACCAACCTTTATTCAATCCATCAGAACTTTCTGTACAAATGTCCAAATGATGAATGGTTTGATTTTCTGGAAACTATAATCAAAGGGATACAACTTTCATATTTGAAATTTTTTATATTATTTATAGATTGCGAGATATAAACTTCCAAAGTTGGCTCCACGCACCAGAAATTTCCAGCAACCCTCTTTGTCCGAAATCCATTTCGTTTACCTTCCGAAATTCACCTGAGGCCCTCGGTACCTTAAGCAATTATACCAACTTGTCCCAAAATACAATACAACCTTAGTCAAACCTTCAAACCACGTCAAACAATGCCGAAATTACGAATCGTGCATCGAATCAGATTATGAGTTTTCAAATCTTCCAACTTCTATATTTTGCGCCGAAACGTATCAAATCAATCCAGAATGACTTCAAAATTTTCATACGAGTCATAAATGACATAATGGATTTGTTTCAATTTTTAGAATCGGATTCTGACACCGATATCAAAAAGTCAACTCTCGATCAAACTTTCCAAAATCCTTATATTTTCCAACTTTCGCCAAAATGCGCCAAATTGTCCCACGGACTTCCGAATCCAAAATCGAACATGTGCTTAAGTCCAAAATTACCATACGAAGTTGTTGATGTCACCCAAAACCCATTTCGGAGCCGTTCACACAAAAGTCAAATTTCGGTCAAATTTCCACCGTTTAACCTGCCAAAATTAGAATCCTTCTTCCAATTCGACTACGAATTATTTGGTAACTAAATTTAACCACACACGTAAGTTTATAATATGAAGTTGTACAAGACCTTATTCCACCGGCGGAATAAATTCTCAAAATGACCGGCCGGGTCATTACACATATTACAGACTTTTTTTTTACAAATTTTAAGTTAAACAAAAAGGTCAAATATCATTTAGCATTTTCATTCATGCTTCATATACTTTAAATTTGAAGAATTAAACGAAACTTATTTTATATGAATGCTTAAGGATCTTTGATTTGAAAGCAAGTAATGCAGGGATTAGCAACGTATGAACTACTTATGCATGAATTAACTATGTGAGAATTAATTATACGAGAATTAGTTATACAAGAATTAATTATATAAGGATTAGTTATGCATAAATTAGTAATGTAGAGATTATTTCTTGTTGTATTATTGAGTTTTTGTATAATATTTTGAAATAACAATCAAATATTTTATTAAAACCTTAAATATAAGAATCGAGATTTTGCATATTAAACTTAGGAAAAGAAAAAGACTTTAATTTGGAATTTGTTACTTTTGTTTCTGTATTATTAAATACATATACTATTATTTTACATTCTATTTCTAATAATACATAATCCGTATATAATTTAGTCAAGTTGGCAAAATGCAACCAAACAATGTATTATTTATGTTGAAATTATACTAGGATTTTTATGCAAATAAGCAATGTATTATTCATGTCGAGACTTTATAAAAATCATATTGAAGAAGAAAACATGAAAAATAAAAGGTTCACTAATGGATAAGGTGCTTGGGACGTGGACTATTTTTGAAGATTTTTTGTGATGTTTTGGGATGAAAATTATATGGTGAGCATAAGTATGATGTTATAGATGTTGTAGGTAGATTCAGGGAAAATGACTTTTATTAAATTATATTTGGTTAATCGTAAATCGAGCTTGCTGCTCAAGATAGTTGTTGAAGTAATCGGAGAGTTTATTGTGAATTATCTTGTTGTTGTTTGGGCTATTTGGTGACTTTTAGTAACTTATGGGATGTAGTACAAACATGGAAGGTGTTGTCCATTTTCTTTTTGAATATTGGTTTCGAAATATGAGAGTTACAATGCTTATATAATGACGACGAAGTCGGTTTACTCATTGTAGACGTAAGTAGATCATACTCCCTCCGGTTCACAATAAGTGAACAATTTGCTTTTAGTACGCCCATTAAGAAAATATTAAATTCTATAGAAAAATACCTACTATGACAAAATTACCCCTAATTAAACATTTAATGTGCGGAGTAAGAAAACTTTTTTAGGAATATGTACATAGGGGTTATTTTGTAAAAATAAATTGAATTCTTTCTTGATTACATAACTGGACACTTATTTTGGACCAAAATGAAAAAGAAACTAGTCACTTATTGTGAATCGGAGGGAGTATTGAGGTTGGTTGACGATTGGAGAGAAGATTACAAAGGTATGTTATAGCTTATCCATACTTCTTTTGGTATGATCCAAGTAACGAAACGGAAACGTAAAGTTATTCCATAAATGGTTCTAGTTTCAGAAGTTAAGGATGTCTACGTTATTCATTTCCGTAAAATGTAATTCAAAGCCCTGTCAAATATGTTCCTAAGTCTCTATTGAGGCTTACGATAAAGATGATAATGTTCATAATGTAATGTTATGTGCATCATCATTTACCATCAACCTAAGGCTGATTGAGCAGTTATGCATCTTCAATTACCATCGATTGAGCAGTTACATATCATTATTTATCACCGGTGGGGCAGTTATGCATGTACCACCGAGCTACAGTCGATCGGGCAATTACCACCGACTGGGCATTTATGTATCATTATTTACCACCGGTTGTGAAGTTATGCATTTACAACTGAGCTACAGTCGGTTGGGTAGTTACCACTAATCAGTTAGGCAGTCATCTTACGACATGGATAATAGTCCCCAAAGAGAGGTAAGATTACAAAGGTTAGGCCGTCATGTTATTCAAAGAGTGGTTGACGATTGGAGACAAGATTACAAAGGTATGTTAAGGCTGATCCTTCCTTTTTTGGTATGATCCGGGTATCGAAACATAAACGTAAAGTTATTCCATAATGGTTCTATTCTAAGAAGTTAAGGATGTCTACATTATTCATTTATGTAAAATGTAATCCAAAGCATGTCAAGTATGTTCTTAAGTATCTATTTAGGAAAACAATAAAGATGTTTATGTTAGTAATGTAGTTATATGCATCTTCATTTACCGGTGAGCTACGGCCAGTTGGGTAGATATGCATCTTCCTTTACCACCGCTTAGGCAATTACGTATCATTATTTATCACCGGTGGGGCAATTATGCATTTACCACTGAGCTACAAACGATCAGACAATTACCGCTGACTAGGCATTTATGTATCACTAATTACCACCGGTTGGGAAGTTATGCATTTACCACTGAGCTACAGTCGGTTGGGTAGTTACCACTAATCAGTTAGGCAGTCATGTTACGAGATGGATAATAGTCCCCAAAGAGAGGCATTTAATATATAAGTATAATTAGTATGAATTTCATATCCCTCAGTGGCACTTCAGGGGTTCAGGTTGATTCTTATATCTCTCTCATTGATGTTGGCTTATTGTTATGTTTCAGTTCTACCTTACATACTCGGTACATTATTCGTTCTAACTTCTTTTTTGTTGTGAACGTTGCATTCATGCTTGCAGGTATAGGTAATCACTTTGATGAGTCCTCATTGTAGACGATGTTGGCATTCAACGAAGGCTCGGTAAGACTCCTCTTCATTTGGAGTGCATCCAAGTCAATAAGTCATCGAGTAAGAGTTCTTCTACAGACCTATGGGTAGAGTGGGTCTCTGTCCCGACCAAGTTTTGATGTCAAATACTGGTAAAGTCTTTGTAGCCACATGTTCATTATGAAAAACATGTTAGAGGCCTTGACGACCCATGTGTATTCATGTTTTGATCATGATGGTTCGCTAATACACCGTTTGCCCACTTATAGTTATATATTAGGAGTTGTGGCCATATCGGCCCATGATAGTTACAGAAAGAATAAGATCAACCAAGTCAGCCTATGTAAGTTCTATGTTTCTCCGAATGATCATGAGTTACAAAGTGGTTCACTCGAGCCAGTACAACATCGGGTGCTAGCCACACCTCCCCAAGTTGGAGCGTCACAAAGTAATATTAGAGCAGGTCATGACCTAGGGAGTCTACAAAGTCGTGTCTAGTAGTGTCTCACTTATGGGTGTATTGCACGCCACATTTATATTTTAGAGGCTATAGGGAAATCAGAAAAATAACTTCACAGGTTGCCTGACGAGATGTGAGCCTTAGTGACAATGTATTACGTAAGAGGTTTCAAGTTATCAGTGGTAGATTATAGATCAACATTAAGGTGAATAAACAATAGTTAAATAAAGTTCCAAAGTAAGATATGAGATTAGGCTGCCATTATTAACATGAACAGTAACGAGGAAGTAGTAAGGGACTTAGATATATATATATATATATATATATATATATATATATATATATAAGAAGCGAGAGAGCAACCTGGAGGTAGGTAGAAAACCTCGGTAATAATAAATTGGAGTAAGTTTTATAGTGTAGTATGACCTACTTAGATACAGTAAAGGCTTAAGGATAGATAACCGAGACTATGAAACAGAATATAGCAATAGTCGTAAGTTCGACAAAGTACCAAGCGAAGAACTTAAGTACACATATAGATTCCCTGAGGGACAACTTGTCATAGTTCTATATATGTTCACACAGTGACGCCTAGAGATTGGCTAAAAGATGGAGGAAAAAGGAGAGAAGTGCGGTGTAGGCGTGCATACAAGGACATAGTCATACATGCTGCATGATAGAAGGTAGAAGCCGTTACGATATTGTAAGAATTACGACCATAGGTCGTGGTTTGAGAAAAAGGCCTAAATGGGGGAATGTGCTGGCCTTTGGATTAATTCACAGAATAGTTTCCTAGATGGAAATGACAATATTAAAGTATTCATGAGACATAAACTATGAGACTGATAAGCACCTCAACCAACATTCGAGGATGAATGTTCCGAAGGAGGGAATGATGTTACACCCCATGTTTTCGTACGTAAGAGTACGTCATAAGTCAATTGATGTAAGCTCATAAATGAGATCATATTAGAAATTACATAAGGTAAACTAGTAATGTTACCTTGGAGGTTACAAATATTTGAGATCATGAAAAATAAGTACTAAAGGGTTGGAAGGCTTAGAAGCTAAACGAATTGAAGAAATTAAGTTTCGTCGAATGTCGAAAAGTTGGGAATGTTATAACATGTACTTTTTATGGTGAGACTAGGGTGATTAACATGATAAGGAGGTTATGTTATGATTTTTTTTTGTGATACTGAATTCGTGTATTATTGTTTGAAGTCAAGTGAGTTGTGGAACAAAAGTTGGCAAAGGTCATCACAAGTTACATTCATAAATATGTTGAATATAGTTCAAATATAGCATAGATTTTCTCTCAATATAATAAGGGTTACAGGGTTATCCACCTCTCATAATAATTTATATGATTCTAGTTTTTAAATCATTAAACCGTTAATCAATAAAATATCGTAATAGAGAGCTATTCGAATTTTTACAAGACTGCACAGGCAACCCTATGGGACCCACTTAGGAGGTGGATGATTCTCCAACCTTTAAAGATCGGTTCAAGACTTATTTGGGTTCTTTTATAGACCATACCAGACCCTATACTCTCCAATACACTCTCAATGCAGTAATTCTAGAGTGAAAACCAAAGATAACTCATGAATCCAACGCTAGAATCTCGCGGTGCTTGCTAGATCGTATTTCTTCACGTTGTGGCTATTTTTGAGGATTCTTCAAAGTGAAGTAACCTCAAATTTCGTGTTGTTCATGTTGATTAAGGTAAGGGTCAATCCAGTTTCAAGGAGAAATACAAGTGTCTACACACCAACTAGAACACTAAAAGTTGATTCAAGAAAAGAATACAACTCCTATAGTGTTGTGGTGTGATTGAGGGTTATTTTGAGATACAAATGCTGAGGATTTCAAGTTGTATGTAATGCCTATGTTAATTAAATCATGTTCTTGTATGTTCTTAAGGTTAACATTTTTTGTTAAGTTGTTTGAGTGAAAATATACAAGATAGTAATTGACATAGCATAAGGAATCATTATCTGTTTTTGTGGGTTGTGTTGAGGCTATATATATATAGTTTATTGCAGCTGGAAATTGTTAGAAATAGTTTAATTATGTTATGGATATTTTTGTTAAGCTTATCTATGTGCTAATTAAGCTGATTGAAGAAGAAAACATGAAAAACAATAGGTTGACGATAATGGTTAAGGTGCTTGGGAAGTGGACTATTTTAGAAGATTTTCTTGTGATGTTTGGGATGAAAATTATATGGTGAGCATATGTATGATGTTATAGATGTTGTAGGTAGATTCAGGGAAACGAAATTTCATTAAATTATATTTTTTTAACCATGAATCGAGCTTGCCGCTCAAGATGGTTGTTGAAGTAATCAGAGAGCTTATTGTGAACTATATTGATATCGTTTGGGTTATTTGGTGGCTTTTAGTAACTTATGGGATGTAGTAAATATAGGGGAGGTGCTGTCCATTTTATTTTTGAATATTAATTTCGAAGTATGAGATTTATAATGCTTATATAATGACGACAAAGTCGGTTTACTCATTGTAGACGTAAGTAGATCATATTGAGATTGATTGACAATTGGAGAGAAGATTATAAAGGTATGTTATGGCTAATCCATCCTTCTTTTGGTATGATCCAAGAAACAAAACGAAAACGTAAAGTTATTCCATAAATGGTTCTACTCTCAGAAGTGAAGGATGTCTACGTTATTCATTTCTGTAAAATATAATTCAAAGCCCTGTCAAGTTTGTTCCTAAGTCTCTATTGAGGCTTACGATAAAGATGTTAATGTTCATAATGTAATGTTATATGCATCTTTATTTACCATCGAGCTAAGGCCGATTGAGAAGTTATGCATCTTCAATTACCACCGGTTGGGCATTTATGTATCGTTATTTATCACAGGTGGGGAAGTTATACATTTACCACCGAGCTACAGCCGATCGGGCAGTTACCACCGGCTGGGCATTTATGTATCATTATTTACCACCGGTTGGGAAGCTATGCATTTACCACTGAGCTACAGTCAGTTGGGTAGTTACCACTAATCCGTTAGGTAGTTATGTAACGACAAGGATAATAGTCCCCAAAGAGGCGCATTAAATATATAAGTATAATTTGTATGAATATCGTGTCCCTTGGTGGCACTTCAGGGGTTCAAGTTGATTTTTATCTCTCTCTCATTGATGTTGGCTTATTGTTATGTTTTAGTTCTTCCTTACATACTCGGTACATTATTTGTACTAACATACTTTTAGTTGTGAATGCTGCATTAATGCATATAGGTATAGGTAATCAGTTTGATTGTTCCTCATTGTAGACGAGGTTGAAATTCAACAAAGGATTAGTAAGACTCCACTTCATTCTGAGTGAAGTCGAGTCTATAAGTCATCTAGTAAGAGTTTTTCTATAGACCTATCGGTAGGGTGGGGCTCTGTTTCGACCACGTGTTGATGTCAAATATTTTTAGAGGCTTTGTAGACACAGTTTCATTATGTACACCATGTTAGAGGCCTTGTCAGACCGTGTGTATTCATGTTTTGATATGATGGTTCCCTAATATGTTTTGCCCAATTAAAGTTATACATTACGAGTTGGGGCCATTTAGACCCATGATAAATACAGAAAGAATGAGTTCATCCAAGTTAGGCTATGTAAGTTATAATTTTCCCTGAATGTTCATATGTTACAAAGCGTTTCGCTCGGGCCAGTAGGATACCGAGTGCCTGTCACAACCCAAATCCCAACCTGTTGTGATGGTGCCTATAACAATACTAGGCAAGCCAATCACATGATAACTACGCATTGAGATAAAACATGGATTAATAAATTCAACAATGGAAAGTCTCATAAACAACAGAAGTCAGCTGCAACTCAGCTATATCAAATCCCAAAATTCTGTTGTCGGCGAGTAATTGAGCTACTAAAGTCAACATAGTCTAAAACTTTAATATAACTTCCCAAGAAAATAGAAAAGTTCTAAAATAAAATTAAAGGAAGGATAGTCAAGGTCTGCGGGCGTCATATCAGCTCGAAGTCTTCGACCATGTACTAACACCAGATCTAGCAATCACCGCGTCAGAAAATACTTGGATATGCACACAAGGTGTAGAGTGTAGTATGAGTACAATCGGCCTAATGTACTCAATAAGTAACATGACTAACCTTGGGCTGAAAGCAGTAACGAGCTCAGAAAGACAAGCAGTGATGAGCTTAGAAAGATACCGTATGAATCAAAACAATGGCAACATAGATATAACATGATAATGATAGTGATAACTCAAAGAACTCCCATATTCAGCTTGAACACAATACATAAATTTAGGCATGCTTTCAAGTTAAAAAACTTAAGCTCAACACTGATAAAATATACCAAGTATAGCTAGCATGAGGAATGTTACATCTCTATTCCTACATGTCAAATATGCATGTCATATGCAATACATCAGAATGATTATCTCAGGTACTAGCACTCTCAAAGTACTCAATTTGTCTGCCTCAACTCCCACTCATCACACACAATCACTTAGCTCTGTACGATACATGCGGTTACTACCGGTATGTCAGATCCGGAGGGGCGGATCCTACCCAAGCTCTAATATAAAGACACTATGGCATGCTTCCCGATTTCATAATAATAAATAAGACAATAAGGCATTCTGCGGCGTGCAACCTGATTCATAATAATAATAATAATAATAGACATAAAGCCAATATGGCATGCTGCGGCGTGTAGACCTATCCACAATATCACTCACAACACGACTCTTAGGCCCCAGCTCAGTCATCAATCTCTCTAGTCTCACGGGCCGACGAATCGCATACCTTTCAGCCCAAACAATGATAACATGATGTAAAAGTGAATGATAACAGAGACTAATATATAATATGCAAATGAATGAATATGACAGAGCACACAATTGCATCTTAAGCGAATAACTCAACAATAGAAATGACCTCAGTGGATCCTAATAGAATAAACCTCACGAATAAGCCTCCGAATGACTCAAATCTAGTCACAAACAACTCAATCTGTAGGAATCGATCCCACACGATAAAGATAAGCTCTTTAACCAAATTCAAAATATCAACCCAAAAAGTCAACCACAGGCCCAAGCCTCAAAACCCGACAAAATTCACAAAATCCGAACACACATTCAATAACGAGTCCAACCATACCAAAATCATCCAATTTCGACCACAAATCGACCCTCAAACCTTCAAATATTACATCTGATACCTAGTCCAAAATCCCCCTAATTTCACCTTAAAAGTACATAATCTTGGTGTAGAAATCAATGGGTATTTAATATTAATGAAAAAAATGATCAAAAGTTGCTTACCTCTTGAAATATAATGAAACCCCTCTAAAAAATTGCCACTAGCCGAGCTTGGAAAGTCAAAATATGAGAGAATTCTCAAAACTCTCGATTATAACCTTTTGTCCAGCAAAACCATTTCTGGAGTCAAGATCACCGCTGTGGTACCTCTTCTACAGTCAACAATCCGCATCTGCGGAATTCGCTTAAAAGTTGACCCACCGTATCTTCGGTCCTAATCATGCACGTGTGAATGCGCTTCTGTTCACAACTATCCACTTTTGCGGACCTACCACTCCAGCTCCTCTTTCTCTTCTGCAAAAATAATTACGCACATGCGGGCTCGCAGATGCAGCACGAATCACCCACCAGCGGCCACTGACCAACTCATCTAGAACCACCTTTGCGACCCCTTGGCAGCTTCTGCGGCTCCGCACCTGCGGCCAATTTCTCGCAAGTGCGGTTGCACCAGAACTGAACATAGCAGAAATTTCACAAGTCAAATTCTCATTCTGGTTTCAATCCAAAAAATACGCGAGGCCCTCTAGGCCCCACTCTAACATACAAACCCATCCTATAACATCATACGAACTTTGTCGAAGCCTCAATCACAACAAATAACATAAAAACACGAATTGCACCCCAATTCAATCCTATTTAAACTTTTGGATTTCCAACTTCTTCGATCAATGCCGGAACCTATCAAATCAACTTCGTTCGGCCACAAATTTTGCACACAAGTCATAAATGACACTATGCACCTATTCCAACTTTTGGAACCAAAATCCGAGCACGGTATCAACAAAGTTAACTCACGGTCAAACTTCTCAACATTCCAACTTTCTCCAATTCAAGCCAAAACGACCTACGGAGCTCCAAACCAATATTCGGACATGCTCCTAAGTCCAAAGTCACCATTCAAATCTTTCGAAACCATCAAAATTCCATTTTGGAGTTGCTTACTCGTAAGTCAACATTCGGTCAACTTTTTCAACTTAGGCTTCCAGCCTTGGAACTAAGTGTCCCAATTCATTCTGAAATATCCCAAAATCGAACCAACCATCCCGGCGCAACAAACGAACATAGAATAAGCAATAAATGATGGAACTGGGCTACAATACTCAAAATTACCGGCCGGCTCGTTACATTCTCCCCTTCATAAACAAACGTTCGTCCTCATATAGGACTAGAATCATACTTGGATTTACAAATCGGTGTGGATAGCTTCTCTGCATCTCCCGCTCGGTCTCCCAAGTAGCCTCATCGACTGGTTGACCTCTCCACTGAACTTTCAATGAAGCTATATTCTTTGATCTCAACTTTGAACCTGACGATCTAAAATTGCTACCGACTCGACATCATAAGTTAAATCTCTGTCTAATTGAAACCGTGTTGAAGTCCAAAACATAAGACAAATCACTGTTATACTTTCGGATCATGAAAACATGAAACACTGGGTGCATACTCAATAGGCAAGGTGGAAATTCAAGCTTGTAGGCCACCTTTCCAATCCTCTCAAGCACCTCAAAAGGTCCAATATACCGAGGGATCAACTTTCCCTTCTTCCCGAACCTCATAACACCTTTCATCGGTGAAAATCTGAGCAATACCGTCTCTTCTACCATATAGGCAACGTCACAAACCCTCCGATTGGCATAACTCTTCTATCTAGATTATGTCGTGCGAAGATGATCTAGAATCAACTTGACCTTGTCCAATGCATCGTGAACCAAGTGGGTATCCAAACGCCTAGAATCACCCGGCTCAAACCAACCAACCAAAGACTAGAACCGCCTCCCATATAAATCCTCATACAGAGCCATCTGAATACTTAATTGGTAGCATTTGTTGTAAGCAAACTTTGTAAGTGGTAGAAACTGATCCCAAGAACCCCAAAAATCCATAACACAAGCGCGTTAACTATTCGTCCGTCCGAGGGTGAAATGCTATACTCAACTCAACCCATGTGCCTAATTCCTGTTGCACTGCTCTCCAAAACTGTGATGTGAATTGTGTGCTCTGATCAGAAATAATGGACATCAGCACACCATGAAGGAGAACAATCTCGCAAAAATAGATCTCAGCCAACTACTCCGAAGAATAGGTAGTCCTAACTTGAATGAAATGCGCGCACTTAGTCAACCGGTCCATAATCACCCAAATAGCATATAATTTCTTTAAAGTCCCTAGAAGCAAAAGAATGAAGTCCATGGTAATACACTCCCATTTTCGCTCAGGAATCTCAAGCCTCTGAAGCAAACCGCCCAGCCTCTGATGCTCGTACTTCACCTGCTGACAGTTCATGCACTGAGCTACAAACTTCACTATGTCTTTATTCATTCTTCTCCACCAACAGTGCTGCCTCAAGTCTTGATACATCTTCGCGGCACCCGAATAATTGGAATACCGCAAACTGTGGGTCTCCTCAATAATCAACTCACGCAAGAGATCCACATTGGGCACACAAATCCGACCCTGCATCCACAACACCCCATCATCTACAATAGAAACCTCATTTGCATGTCTGTGCTGATATGTGTCCCTAAGGACATGCAAATAGGGTTGTCATACTGGCGCTCTTTGATGCGCTCATATAAAGAAGACTGAGAAATGACGCAAGCTAGAACTCGACAAGGCTCCGAAATATCTAACCTCATGAACTGATTGGCCAAGTCATGAACATATTATGCAAACGGTCTCTCACCAACATGAATATATGCAAGGCTACCCATACTCACCGCCTTTCTATTCAAGCATCAGCCACCATATTGGCCTTCCCCAGGATGATACAAAATAATAATTCTTTTAACAACTCCAACCATCTCCGCAACCTCAAATTTAGATCCTTTTGCTTGAACAAGTGTTGTAGACTCCTATGATCTGTAAATACCTCACAAGACACGCCATAAAGATAATGCCTCCAAATCTTTGATGCATGGGCAATGGCTGCCAACTCTAAATCGTAAACGGGGTAGTTCTTCTCATGGGGCTTCAACTGGCATGAAGCATAAGCAATCGCTCTACCCCCATGCATCAAGACACACCATAAACCAATTCGAGAAGCATCAGAATACACTGTATATGAACCCGATGTTGAAGGCAAGACTAGAACTGGAATTGCGGTCAAGGCATTCTTGAGCTTGTGAAAGCTCTCCTCACACTCATCAGACCACCTAAATTTGTCACCCTTCTGGGCCAGTCTAATCAAAGGTTCAACAATGGACTAGAAACCCTCCACGAAGCGGCGATAATATCTGGCCAAGCCAAGAAAACTCTGAATCTTAGTAGCTAAAGACGGTCTGGGCTAACTCTGAATTGTCTCAATCTTCTTCAGTTCTTCCTTGATCCCCTCATTGGACACCATGTGCCCCAAGAACTCCACATAACCGATCCAAAACCCACACTTGGAGAATTTTGCATAAATCTTCTACTCCCTCAACGTTAGTAGTACAATCCTCAAATGCTGTGCATGTTCCTCTAGCTACATGATTACACCAGGATATAATCAAAAAATACTATGATAAACGAATCAAGATATGGCTGGAATACAATGTTTATCAGATTCATAAATGTTGCTTGGGCATTGGTCATCTCAAAAGACATCACAAAGAACTCGTAGTGCCCATAACGGGTCTTGAATGTCGTCTTCAGAATATCAGAGTACCAAATCTTCAACTGGTGATACCCAGATATCAAATAAATCTTAGAGAACACTCCAGCTCCTTGAATCTGGTCAAATAAGTCATCAATGCGCGACAAAGGATATTTGTTCTTAATTGTAACTTTGTTCAACTGCTTATAATCAATGTACATTCACATAGTACCATCCTTCTTCTTCACAAACAGAATCGGTGCATCCCGAGGTGACATGCCTAATGAACCCCATATCAAGAATATCCTAAAGCTTCTCTTTCAAATCCTTCAACTCTGATGGTGCCATATGATACAGAGGAATAGAAATGGGTTGAGTGCCCGACACCAAGTCACTACTAAAATTATTTTCCTTGTTTGGTGGCATGCTTGGAAGGTCTGCAAGAAACACATCTAGAAAGTCTCGAACTACCGAAAAACAATCCACGCAGGAGTATCAGCACCAACATCCCTCTTAAAAGCCAAATATGCCAAACACCCCTTCTCAACCGTTCGTTTGTCTTCAAATATAAAATCACCCTACTAGGAATGTAGTCTAGAGAACCTCTCCAATTAATCCTAGGCCATCCCAACATCGCTGTTGATACCCAATTTTTTCTCAAATT
This sequence comes from Nicotiana undulata, assembly GCA_005239495.1. Lineage (NCBI taxonomy): Eukaryota > Viridiplantae > Streptophyta > Magnoliopsida > Solanales > Solanaceae > Nicotiana > Nicotiana undulata. Next base: position 136,232 of record ML262136.1, read on the forward strand.
ATTTTCAAATTTGCATATAAGCTTTCAAAATCACTCTTTGTAATAATGAGTATTTTCCCCTATTTTTTTTAAATATTTTTTAAAGTTATTTTCATGTTTATTTAATATTTCATATCTTAATAATTATTCACAAATTACGTTATAAATAATTTCAAAATGTTCCTAGCTCGGTATGCTACTTTTAATCATTTTATTGTCCATTAGGACTCAATCATTTCACAAATTAACCAATTGGGTCTCATTTAATTCTAATTACAGTAATTTTACAATTATAGACCAATTGAATACTTTGTGTTGTTTTAATTCAAAACTTATGCATTTTTTACATGTGATATTATTTAATTACTGTAATTTTACCTATTTGAACTTAATTTCACTTTTTATATAATTATTAGCTATTTTATTAATTATTTATCTATTTTTATGGGTATTTAATATCTAGCAACTTCTATTTTAAAACCTAGCAAATTTTAACCCCAACCCATCAGATTAAATAACCCAACCCAAACCCAATTGAATACCCAATTGAATACCCAACCCAAACCAATAATAACCCGGCTCAACCCCTCAATTTATCTGAGCCGTTGATCAAGATAGATCAACGACCCAGAATCAATTTTCCTAAAATAATTCTAACCAAACCCCCCCTTCCCGTCTCATTCTTTCGAGACCATTCATCTCTCTATCTCTCGTCTATCTCTCTCTCTCTAGTCTCTAGAGACTTCTGTCTCTTCGTCTCCGATGGAACTCCACCGCCTTCCTCTGTCCATCTCCGGCCACCATCCTTTCGACTACGAGCCTCCATGATGTCTCCTCCATCTAGCTCACTTCATCTCTAAAGCCCTCGAGGGTCTGGGTCATGCTGACTTGCACTTGGGGCTCCTTCTTTGGTTGTTCTTGGCCTCTCCGGTGGGGTTTGGACACAACCACGCCATATCCACTACAATCTTTGAGTTTTACGACAGGTTTTCCGGTTATCTTCAATCCTCTCTGAAACCCGAATTTTTGCCTAAACCTCTCAGATCTATGGTGTTTCTAAACAATTCAAGCTTGTTTCTTTATGTTTTACATTATTATTAACTCAATCTTTAAGAATCTTCGACTTTCAAACGTTTTTACTACCTTTTAAAACTAGGGTTTCTCAGAACCATTTTATGTTTGTTTTGAACTAAGTTTCTTCTTGCTTTTAAGTCTGTTCTTTCCATATCATGAAGACTCTGTGATTCTAATAGCTTTTTATCTTGCTTGTGTTAAAATCCCTAATTTTACTAAGTCTTCTTCGTTGGTTCTGTGTATTAGCATGACTCTGCTTGTTTCTTGTTTAAGTTGTCGTGATTACCTGCCTCGAATATGTTTACTGAATTCTATTAGCTTAACTTACACCACCACTATGTGCTTATGTCTATCTCGATTGTTCAGACTTGCATCTTTCTACTAACACTTGTTCAACCTGCATGTTTACTAGGTCTGGTCATTCTTGTCTATTTATATGATGAATATAGAATTGTGACTCTTCTTTGATTGATTCTAGACTCCATACTTTGGGGTTTGATTGATAAACTTTCCTTCGAGACTTCGATTTTTACCTCCCCTATTCGAATCAGTCGATTCACTTAACTTGTCTGATGTGGTACTATATTCTTATTGTCTATTTCCTTAATTAGAATATTTTTTTGAACTTAGCCTTAATTGTTTACCCTGTCCTTAATGAACTGTGATTCCTTCCTTATTTAGTCATGTACTGACTTTATTTACCTTATATGTTATTGGTTTTACCATTTGAGTTTTGAAATACCTGAACTTAAGGAAACTGTGTCTTGATTTCCTGACTGATTGATTCTGAGTTCTTTGATTACCATGCTATTGTGATTCTTACCATATTTGCTACTCGTTTCTCAACTATAAAAGCTCTAGCTTTTCAATAACAAAGAGACGAACATTTTTGGTTCAAAAGCTCTCTTTCTCACACTCAAACTCTCTCTTCTGTCACCTTGGTATCACATGCTCTTGTCTATTGTTAGCCAGCTACAAGCCAAGTGTTGATATCCAATTTTTCCTCAAACTATTTGTAAACTTGCATATAAGCTCTCAAAATTACTCTTTGCAATAATGAGTATTTTTTCCTATTTTTATTTAAATTATCTCCCTGTTTATTTAATATTTCATATCTAAATAATTCATAAATTATGCTCTAAATAATTTCAAAAATACTTCCTAGCTCAGCATGTTATTTATAATTATTTTCTATCTATTAAGATCCAATTATTTTAAAAATTAGTCAATTGGGTCTTATTTAATTTCAATTACAACAATTTTACAATTATGGCTCAATTAGACATTTTGTATTATTTTAATTCAGAACTTATGCATTTCTTACACTTAATATGGGTTAATAACTGTAATTTTTCCTATTTAAACTTAATTTCATCTTTTCATAATTATTAGATATTTTAAATAATTAATTATCTATTTTATTGGGTATTTAACATCTAGCCCTATTTTATTTAAATGATAGCCAAATTTCATACCCAATTTAACCCCAACCCATCTGACCCTCAAATTACCCAGCCCAAATCAATTTCCTACCCGGCCCAACCCCCAATTGATCTGAGCCGTTGATCAAATAAGATCAACGGCCAAGATCCGTTCTTACCTAAAATAACTCAAACAACCCCCCTCCCTTGTCTCATTCTTTCGAGGATAATCCTCTCTCTTCTCGTCTCTTCCTCTCCTCCTTCTCTCTAGAACCTTCTGGTTCGTCTTCTTCTCCGATGGCCTTTAGCCTGTCTCCGGCCACCTCCAGCCTCTCCCCTTTCAACCACCAACCACCGTGACGCCTCTTTCTCCGGTCTACTTCATCTATGAGACCTTCAGTGGTCTTTACCATGCCCAACAACTACTGGGGTTACTGCTTTGGTTGTTTCCGGCCTTCTCCGGTGGGGTCGTGACACGACTATGTTAGAGCTACCATGACCTTCGAGTTTCACGGCAAGTTCTCCTATTTTCTCTAGGTTTCTTATGAAATCCTAATTCTTTTTGCCTAAAATCCCTAAATCTCTGGTATTCTCGAATAATCCTACCTATTTCTTTATGTCTTACTTTATTCTCAACTGAATCTTTAAGATCTATCAGCCTTAAACGTTTTTCTTACTTTTTAAAATAAGGGTTTCTCTGAGTTTCTACACTTGTTTAAAAATGATTTCTTCTTTATGTTTAAACTTTTCCTTTGCATATCTCTAATGATTCTATGCTCTTACCGTCTTTTAACTTGCCTATGTTGAAAATCCCTAATTTGTTTTAGACCTTTGTGTTTGGTTCTTCCTACTGCCTATTTCTTGTTAAAGTTTCTGTGATTATCATACTTTGAATGATTCTTTAGTTTGTTTGTGGAATCTCTGTGTGATTATATTCATATGTTGTTCATCTCTTGCCTCTTTTGTCAACGTTGCTAAACTTGTCTGTTGCTACGATTGTTTGTCTAACTTATATGCTGAAGTATGGTGTTATAACTCTCTCTTGACTGATTTTAATCTCCTTACTTGATGACTTGATTGAAAGATTTCTTTAAAACCCCAGAATGCTATTCGATTGTTTAAGTTAATTGATTTGCTGTAGTATTTTACTCTATTAAATCACTCCTTAATTGGAGTTTCTGAATTTTGTCTTAATTGTTTACCCTATTGCTTAGTAAAACTGATTCTTTCCTTGTTGATTCTTGACTGATTTTTTCTTTTCCTTGTGTAATTATGTGTTTTACCGTTTGAATTTGAATCCCTTTACTTAAGGGAGTGATTGTCTTGGTTAACAGATCTTGATTATTTCCTTACTTAGTATGGTACTGATTTTCCTTTACCTTATGTGGCTGCATGTCTTTACCATTTCTGAGTTTGAATCCCATAATTCAAGGGAACTGTGTCATTGATTTCCTGACTGATTGGGATTCTTCCTTCTCTTATTACCATGCATTTGTGATTATTACCTTATTTGATCACCTGTTTGCAACTATATATACTTCTACTCTTTCACTAGCACAGAGAGGAACACACACAGACATCAATACATTCTCTCTTGTGCTCTTTCTCTCTTTCTCTATTTGCTCTACTGTTGTTCTCTGCTCTTGTATATTATTAGCCGGCTATAAGCCAAGGCTACTATTGTGCTCACACTTTGCTCTTGCATTCTGCTATGCTCTTTTATCACCTGGTATGTCCTAATTGATTTCCAAAGTTCCAAATCAATGTGTTTATTATTGTTTCAATTTGTCATCTTCTTAATTGTTTTTTACCTATGCTTCTACTGTTTAACATGCGATTAACTCCTTGTTTGTCTATTAATACTTGCCATGTTTATCTATTTACATGTCTATGAGTGAGTCAATACTTGTTATAAGCCTTGCTTATTCCTGTATACATCTGTTAGGCTATTTCTCATTCCTGTTTAGTGCCATGTGTTCATTCTTTTGTCTCCTGATCCCTCCTGAACCTTTTATCTGTTAGCACCTATCTTGCTTCTGACTTACATGCTGAGTCAATGATGCTCATATGATTGTTGTTCCCTCCTAATTTCACCTGTTATAACTGTATTTTTGTTACTGTCTATTATCATGTCTGAACTTGGCCATTTCTTGATCCCTGAGCCTCTATGATTTGTGTAACTATGCTTAAATGAGTTCCTTAAGTCTATGTATCTCTTTTTATTATGTGACCTATCTGTCCCCTCACTCCATTGTCCTTGTGTGCAATCCTATACTGTTGAACTTTTGTAATTAGTACTTCTGTTGCTTTCAAGAGCTAATCTTTCAAAACAACTCTCCAGTTTTGTAAACTCTTTTCTTCAAACTACAAAATTTTCTCTTCTTGCACTTCACACTACTCTTAGAAATTAAGTCCTACCCCCTTCGTGCGAGCACTGCCTTGAGTACCCCCGAGTACTCATGGAACTCTAACACACAAGGCTGGTAATTCCACACTGCACTTGTCTCAACCTTTGGCAATTTATTTAGGTGCTGGTATTGGCCAGGGATCCAATAAGGGCCCTTGGGAGCTTTGCCGCACCCAGACCATGTAAGGCTGTGAAACTCGAAAGGAGTGAGGTTGGAAGATTGGGCCTGATTGAAGGCTCCCTATAGAAGTAACTTCTTATTTTCCTTTTGCTACTGTAATTCATCATTATTGGTTTGTAATAACTTGTAAACAAATATTGGTGTTTGGATAGTGAATATGGGGGGACTATGCATGCTTAGTCTAGTAATGGGTAGAAAACATGCTCATAGGATTTTCTTACTTACATGTGCAATAGATAACCTGTCTAGGACATGCACCTCATGCATTAGAAATCCTGCTTAGGTTCTTTCATTTTCAGCATGTCTACTTTACTCATTTTGCAAGCCATGATCACAGTCAATAATTATAACAAGTAATAAAAACTGTTATAAGGTATTACTGCATTTTCATAATCATAGCATCTAGAAATCATGTCTTTTAGGTATTCCTATGTGCATTAGATATCCTGTTATTTAGGACTTCCTATATGTTTGAATTGCAGTTATTGAACAACTAATCAACATGTTTATCTAATAATCTCATTAAAATGTGTTTGACCGTTTGAAACGTTTCTATAAATACACCCTTTTAAAACCAGGATTAAATATGCATATACACCCCTTTGAAATAAGTTGGCAATGTATATGGCGCCTATGCAAACTTTAGGCCTAATACGTATTAAAACCAACTAATTGTATTTTGCTTGTTGGTATTAGGAACAATCAGTCCCTTTTGAGATTCTCAAACTTTGCTGTTTTCTTTCACTCCTGTTTTTTATCTCTTTGAAGTTCATCCTACTTTACTCTAAAATTCCTCCGTTTTCGAAATCACAGCATCTTGAAATCATGCATCTATTTCCTCTTTGCTGAAATTTTATCTGATTCCAGTTCTATTATTCTTAATTACTGGGTTTCAAAGTTACCTCACTCTGCTCAAAATCATTCTATTTTGAACACTTGCCCTATATTCTAAACTCATGTTTTTCCCGAAATGATTTACTAACTCTTCTTTTACTAAACTCTCGTAAACTACTGGATCCTTACCTCATTTTGGATTACTGGATTCCTGTTTGGAATTACTGCTTTATTTAAATCTTGCTTTACTTCTGATTACTGATTTTCTAAAAGTTATTCTTCTCTTTTATTGAAAACTTTAAACTGCTACGCACTCTTAATTCTTACTGCTGTCTCTAAACTACTGCATTTCTGAAAAATCAATCATCCTTTTGAATTACTCAGTATTAACTGAACCTTTTGCTTTCACTACTAAGTTTTCAAAACATATCCTTTTACTAAAACTGTTGGAACCTACTGATTTTCAACTCAAAAACTCTTGTTTTAAATCCTGACTTTGAGACCTTAATTGTGTTTGAGACGTGCTATTTACGTGTTCACTTGTAGAGGGATCTGTGAGCCATTATTTGCCCTTATGTGTTTCCATACTTGTGGTATTATTTGTTGTTTTACATGTCGCTTAGAATTTAATCCTTTTTAAACCTAGGAGTTCGGCCTGGTACTTACCTTGTAGGATTAGTAGTCCTAAATACCCTCCAGGACTTATAGGATGGGACGAGTAATAGCACGCAATAAGCATTCGTGACCAACACACGCGCTTTAAATAACCTTTATGGGGTGGGAAGGGTAGAATATGGATATGATGACCGGTGCGCTAATACCACATGTAGCCGCCTCTTTGAGGAAGTGACATACCGGGTATTGCATTGATGTGATCCATATTACTTTAAGCCTAGAATATTTTTTTTGAATATTTTGTAATGTTTTCAAAACCTTTAATAAATTATGCTTTGTGTGAGATCCCTTCTTATCTGAGCGTTACTTGTTTGTCTGTCCAAATTCACAAAACTTCTTGGTTGGGACCCACAATTGTGGATCTTGAGGGGTGCCTAACACCTTCCCCTTGAGATAACTTCAAGCCCTTACCCAATCTATGGTAATGCAAACTAGTTCATGAGTTATTTACTCTAGGTGCCCTAACGCACCATAAAAATTGTTAGGTGGTGACTCTTCCTTAAACCTTTCCTTTAAGGAGTTGTCCAAAATGTCATAAACCCGATCTCTCTGTACCTAACCCGTGCGAGGAATAAGGGGGCGCGACAACATGGCGACTCTACTGGGGATATTTTCTAGGCTTATACCATTACAATTTGCTTTGTGAATTTGGACCTTTAATTTTTATTTAAATGCTTACGCCTTTTTCCATTCCCCGTTATGTGCTGTTAATTGTTTAATTTTTTCAAGTATTTATTTCGCCTGAACGAAACTGACATATCTTCATGTTTTCTTTGTAACCGCTTTCCATTATAATTGTTGTATTCCTTTCTTTACCACTTTCCTCAACGTGAAAATACATGCCTATTTGTTTAAATGATGTTTATTGCATATCATGCTCCGCATTCATATTCCACTCGTTCCAAACAAAAATCCTATAGCGACGCTTACAATGAGTGGTTGCGCTATTCCAATATTACTACCCCCTAAATTCGGAAAGGCATATTTGCGGTTAAACTAGTCGATCATCGGTGCAGTCGACAGTTCCGTGCTCTCCCCCTTGAGTTGTCCGCTCATGGGTTCCAGTCTAAAACCCCATGGAAACCTTACTATATTGTAATGTTGCATGCATCATGGTCAAACCTAGTTAGGCTCAGCGTGTTTTCCGCACAATAGCCTTTAAGATAGCCTTGTCCAAAGTCCATTGGGTTTCCCTGGAACCCAAACAGACACCTTCACGTTCTGTGCATTTATTTGAGGAACTAAATGCTCTTTGCTAATTATTGATGTTAAATAGTCGAGTCTGGCGGGGGTAAGGGTCTAACCCTTCTTGTTTTGCAGAAATGAGGCACAAAATCCCCAGATTCGGCATGGTCGCCAATATCCACCCCAAATTGTTAAACTGGTGGGAGGATCTTCACTCCAGCGACAAAGCACTCGTCAGGAAACACTTGGGCAACCTGCCCTCTCTTTTGGATATTCAGCCTAACAAAATGATGATAGAGGCTGCTACCCTATTCTGGGATTGCGATCGGTCATTATTCCGCTTCGAAAATAATGAAATGACACCGCTGTTGGAAGAAATAGGAGGTTTTGCCGATTTGGCTTGGGAATCTCTAGGGTTGCTGATGCCTGGAACCGCACAGGCCGGGGTTTTCTCAAAATGTTGGGACTAAAGAAAAATCCGGACTTGGTATGTTTAAAGGATTCGTACATCCCTTTTGATTACTTGTATGAAAAGTTTGGTCGTAGAAAATCATACCGCACTTATCAGGATGAGTTCGCCCTCACTTCTCTAGGGAACATCCATCGCCGAGGGTTTACTTTCATGGTTTATTTTTTGGGTTTAGTGGTGTTCCCGACAAAGAAGGAGAGGGTTCACACTAGGTTGTCCATTGTCACTAAGACTTTAATGGAGGGGATCAACGGACAAGACTTCAGCATTGTGCCTATGATCATTGCAGACATATACCGAGACTTAGAAAAGTGTCAACGGGGAGCAAAACATTTTGAAGGTTGCAACTTACGCTTCATCTTTGGCTCACGGAACACCTGCAAAGGGGTGACTACCGACAAGACATCCATCGAAGAATCTGGGATGACCATATCGCTTTCCACCACCTAAAGCGAATGAACTATATTCCAGACATGTTCACTCAGCCGGAAAAAGCCAAGGGATGGGTTGAGTTACTGGGAAATTTGACTGAGGACCAGATTCAGTGGATGTTTGAATGGTTCCCGACGGACGAATTTATCATCCGGTCCCGAGACACTTCATTTCTGATATTGATTGGTCTGAGGGGAACGTGCCCTTATGTCCCTCTCCGAGTTATGAGGCAAGCAGGGAGGAGGCAGGTTATACCTAGGGTTGAGAAGATGGGACATTTTTGGGCAGACTTCCAGGACAACGACATCCCTCACAAGTGCCAAGCCCAACATTTGTGGCACTGCAAGATTACTGGAGAAAGACACCATTGAGCCAGACAGGTATCTTGCCGGTTGTACTCGTTTCTATCTAAGCTGGTTCGAAGAAGATATGGAGGGCCGATTCGAGCCAGGATTCACTCAGGGTCACCAGGTCATAGATACGAAGGCCGAAGTGCAAGTTAAATTCAACAGTCTACGCAAAAGGCTCCGTGAAGTTGAAGATAATCATCACCAGATACACGAGTCCAGCAGAAAGGCGATCAAGGAATGAAAGGATATGGCTATCAGCTCCAACAAGAGGCTAGGGTACTTGGAGCGAGGTATAGTCGAGCTGGAGGAAAAGTTCATCAAGAGGATCGAGGACTGCAAAAAGGCTGAAGGAGCCGAAGGAGGATATCTAGCCAGGACCTACTTACTGCTGGGACTTCGCGAGTTGGGAAAGCTGATCGAAGGAAGCAGGAATGCCGAATCTGGGGAAGGTCCTTCTGGGACCAAGTAGATAGGGGTGTCTTTTATTTTGTCTCCTTTGATGTAATAAGGACATTGGCCATTAATGACTTTTATTTTTCGCATATTTAGAGTCGTTTTTATCATCAATAAAATGAGGCATTTCGCATTTCAAGTTCTCCAAATTAATTTGTCGCTAGGCCTACCTCGGGCACAAAGAGGTTCCCCAACTTAGGATGCGTTTTACATTTTTGCATTACGTGTTTAAATTACTGCAACATGTTTTATAATCCTCACTGACTTCCTTACCTTTTGTTTTGTTTTTTCTTTATTTATTATTCCCCTCCCCAAATGTTAGTTCGTGCATTCTGGCATCATCCGCCTACCGCACAAGATCAAATGGCCCTCCTCCTACTCCTCCTCCCAGTCCTCCCAAAGGAAAAAGCAAGGGTAAAACTAAGATGGCAGATGCAAGCGGCACCAGAAAAGACAACAGGGATGAACAAGTTGAGATCATGATGGTCAAGGTATTCAGGTTCTGCACGAGGGTATGTCTCCACTAGAAAAGAAACTGCTGAAGTTCCAAGAGGAACTTGACCAAGTCAAGAATTTGGCTCACTTATCACTTTCCCTCAATGTTCCAGACTTCCCCTTCCCAAATGCTCCAAACCCCACTTTACCACAGAACATCCCTAAACAACCAAATCACCCCAAGGACCCAGTCCAGCCAGCACAATGCAATGCCTGTCACCATAACACTCCACCTCTCCAGGGTCAGACAAAAGAACACTTACAGGCTTACGATAATCCCATCTATGTGGAAATCGTGGCTCATTCCACACCGCATACCTCTGAGTCTGACGAGAAGGATAGGCTCATCCGGAATCTGGCCGAGGAACTCAAGAAATTGACCAACCGAGTTCAGGGCATCGAAAGAGTTAAAGGGATTGAGGGGCTGAACTATGAAGATCTTTGCATACAACCTGATGTCAAACTGCCCGAGGGGTACAAACCTCCTAAGTTTGAGATGTTCGATGGTACTGGTGATCCAAGAGTCCATCTGAGGACTAACTGCGACAAACTGGTCGGCGTGGGAAAAGATGAAAGAATCCGCATGAAACTCTTCATGAGGAGCTTAAAAGGAGATGCATTGTCCTGGTACATCAGCTAGGATCCAAAGAAATGGTCTATTTGGGTAAGCATGGCAACAGACTTCATGGATAGATTTCGGTTCAACACGGAGAATGCACCGGATGTATTCTACATCCAGAACCTAAAGAAGAAATCAACTGAGACCTTTCGCGAGTATGCTACTCATTGGAGGTCAGAAGCTGCCAAGGTCAGACCGTCCTTAGAAGAGGAACAAATGAAGAAGTTCTTTGTGCGAGCTCAGGATCCTCAATACTATGAGCGACTGATGATAGTTGAGGGTCACAAGTTCTCTGATATCATCAAGTTGGGAGAGCGAATCGAAGAGGGCATAAAAAGCGGTATAGTCACCAGCTTTGAGGCTTTACAAGCTACTAATAAAGCTCTGCAATCCGGTGGTGTGTCCAGGAAGAAGGATGTAGGAGCCGTGATGGTAGCACAACAAGCCAAATCCCCTCCTAAATACCAAGTCTATCCCGCACCTTCATTCGCATACCAATCAGCTCCAAGTTACCAAGCACCTTCACCCCAATACCAATCTCCATCACCCACATATCATCCTACCTCGCCCAGATATTCCCAACCAACTCCCGTTTACAATGCCTATAATTCCCAACCTTCTCACTACCAGTCACCACCCACTCGCCAAAATTTCCCAAGACCCCGCCCTAACTTCGACCGTCACCCTCCGAAACTGTATACTGCCATAGCCGAGCCCATTGACCATTTGTATGAAAAGCTCAAAGCCGCTGGTTATGTCACACCCATTCCTGCTGCCACCCCTGAGAACCCTTCTCAATGGGTCAACCCAAATAAATCCTGTGCTTACCATTATGGCATGAAGGGACACACCATCGAGGAATGCCATTCCTTGAAGGACAAGATACAAGCTCTCATAGACAACAAGATCATTGTAGCCAAGGACCCTGCCCCTAATGTTCGCAATAATCCGCTGCCCGACCATAAATGTGGTGTCCATATGATTGAGGTAGATGATGGTTGGGATCCTGAGGGATCAATTGGGTTGATTGCAGAGGGTGATCCAAAGAAACCTGCAATTACTCTCAACCCAATTGTGGTTTAGATGCATCCATCCGAGGATGCTGAGGAAAACATGTCCATCCCACTCGAGTTTGAATCGATACCGCCCGCTAAAGGAAAGGCCCCAGTGCCGATCGAAGTTGAGTTTGTACGGCCTCTCGAAGTTGCAGTGTGGTCACCTATAAGATATACTCCGGTGGGAATAAGAATGACCACACCTTTTCCAATGGCAATGTCAACAATGCCACTCTTCTACTCAAACGCCATCCCATGGGACTATACCGCTGAAGTGAGGAGGAAAGGTAAAGGCAAGTCTGAGGAAGCCATTGCCGCACATGGGATGACAAGAGCTGGCAGAGTTTATACCCCTGAACATCTGGCCGAGTCTAGCAAGCAGGCCGTCAACCGTCCTCCAACCCTTGAGACATGTTCAGATGATCATTGGAGAAATATACAAGCCAAGGAGTATTCAATCCTCGACCAGTTGAACAAGACACCCGCTCAGATATCCATTCTCTCCCTATTACATAACTCTGAAACACACAGGAGTGCCTTGTTAAAGGTGCTGAGTGAAGCATACGTACCGAACAATATCACCAGCGGGGAGATGGCCAACATGGTGGGCCAGGTACTGGAAAGATAGAAGATCACTCTCTATGAAGATGAGCTACCGCCCGAGGGGTTAGGGCATAACATAGCGATACACATCACGGTACAATGTAAAGATCATTTCATCACAAGGATCCTAATTGATGGGGGTTCCAGCCTCAACATCTGTCCGCTGTTCATGCTTAAGAAATTGGGCAAGAGTCTACACGATACAAAGGAAGGAGAGATCAACGTAAAATCCTTCGATGGTTCGTAGAGGTCCACCATGGGAGAAATCACCTTGTGCTTACAGATGAGACCAACTTGGTTCGATGTAGATTTCCAAGTGATATATGTGCCTGCATCCTACAACTTACTGTTAGGATGACCTTGGATCCACGCTGCTGGGGCCGTGGCATCAAACCTACATCAAGCTGTGAAGTTCGAATGGAATCACCAAGAGGTAATCATTCATGGCGACAGTAGCAACCATATCTACGGTTGCCAGACCTTTTCGGTCATCGATGGAAGAAGGAAGTTGGGTGGAGAGATCTACCACAACATCGAGCGAGTTAATGCCATTGATAAGGAAAAGTGGTGGGATAGTAAGATTGAATGCATCTTGAACTGGGAAGGGTACGAGCCAGGTAAAGGGCTCGGTAAAAATCTCCAGAGAATAACGAAGCCAATAACACTCAAGAAGCACGGTACCACTTTCGGTTTGGGGTACGAGTACACTTGGAAGGAATTCAAGAACTGGTCGCCACCATGGCGCGGCCCCTACTACCCATTGGAGCATCCAATAACTCACTTGGAGCAAACTTTCCAACAAGCTGATAACATCTACGGTACGGATACGAGGAAGCATTAGCAACAATGAGGGATTTATTTCTGGATGATGAAGACATGGACTGCTGTGTCATTCTTGAAGAGGAGGGGGAGGAAGGCCCTTCCATACAGGTCGTGAGCAAAGGATCATATCTCAAGAATTGGTCTGTCAGGACAACCAAAGCCCGTCGAGCCTCGGGGTAGCAAGGCTAACAAAACAAGCATTATTTACAGTTTATTTATTTAAAGAATTTTCTTCCTTTTCGCATTTTTAATTTCTGCAAGAAAGAGCTCNGCCTCGGGGTAGCAAGGCTAACAAAACAAGCATTATTTACAGTTTATTTATTTAAAGAATTTTCTTCCTTTTCGCATTTTTAATTTCCGCAAGAAAGAGCTCTCATGTTCAAACTATTATTCAATTTATCAAAGCATTTCCTTATAAATCTTATATTTACTTGCTACTGGTTTCCTCCCCATTACTTTATTTACACAACATTACTATTACTTATCTTGATGAACCGACGACTGTGACATGCAACGAGGCAAAGCAACAAACGGATTCTTAGTCAGAAGAGGATGATATAACTGAGGATATTATTAAAGAGGTCGAGAACTTTGAGAATAGTCCTAAGTCTAACTTGGACGAGACTGAGGTCGTCAACCTGAGAAACGCAGAGAACGTCAAAGAAGCACACATCAACATTCATCTGTCGCCACCAAAAAAGGAGAAATATACAAAATTCTTAAGAGAATATGAGGACATATTCGCCTGGTCATATGATGACATGACTTGCCTTAGTACATCTATTGTGGCCCATTAGCTGCCAACCAATCCAACATGCCCACCGGTGAAGCAAAAACTCAAGAAGTTCAAACCAGACATGAGCTTGAAAATCAAGGAAGAGGTCACCAAGCAGATCAACATCAGGGTTCTCCGGGTGGTCGAATATCCTAAAAGGTTAGTCAACATTGTACCTGTGCCAAAGAAGGATGGGAAGGTCAGAGTCTGCGTTGACTATCGGGATCTCAACCGGGCCAGTCCGAAAGACGACTTCCCTTTGCCAAATATACACATCCTAATTGACAACTACGCCAAGCATGAGCTGCAATCCTTCATAGATTGCTTTGCCGGTTACCATCAGATTTGGATGGACGAGGAAATGTTGAGAAAATGGCGTTCATTACGTCGTGGGGAGTGTATTGTTACAAGATGATGCCATTCGGTCTGAAAAATGCAGGGGCCACCTACATGAGGGCTATGACTACTATATTTCATGATATGATTCACAAAGAGATCGAGGTATATGTGGACGACGTCATCATCAAATCAAAAAAGGCCGCTGAACATATGGAAGATTTGAGAAAATTCTTCAACATGTTAAGGAAATACAATTTGAAACTTAACCCTACAAAGTGTGCATTCGGTGTTCCTACTGGAAAGTTACTGGGGTTCATTGTCAGTCGCCGAGGAATAGAAATGGATCCATCAAAGGTCAAAGCCATCCAAGAATTACCGCTGCCAAAGAACAAGAAGGATGTTATGAGTTTCCTGGGAGGCTCAATTACATCAGCAGGTTCATAGCCCAGTCTACCGTCATTTGTGAACCAATTTTCAAGATGTTGAGAAATGATGTTGCAACCAAATGGACCGAGGATTGTCAAAAGGCCTTCGACAGAATCAAGGAGTATCTTTCAACACCACCAGTCCTGGTACCACCCGAGCCAGGTAAACCTTTGCTACTCTACCTTGATGTGTTGGATGGAGCTTTCGGTTGTGTTCTTGGGCAACATGACGAGACAGGAAGAAAGGAGCAAGCAATCTATTACCTCAGCAAGAAGTTCACTCCATATGAGGCCAGGCACTCTCTACTAGAACGCACTTTCTGCGCTCTGACTTGGGTCGCACAGAAGCTGAGGCACTATTTCTGTGCATATACAACGTACCTCATATCAAGGATGGATCCGTTGAAATACATCTTTCAAAAGCCCATGCCTACCGGCAAACTAGCCAAATGGCAGATCATGTTAAGTGAGTTCGAGATTATTTACATGACTCGGAAGGCGGTCATGGGATAAAAACTAGCAAATCATCTTGCTAAAAATCCTGTGGACGGAGAATACGAACCACTGAAAATGTATTTTCCCGATGAAGAGGTATCGTTCGCAGGAGAAGACATTGCAGAATCCTACGATGGTTGGAGGATGTTCTTTGATGGGGCTGCAAACTTCAAAGGCGTAGGTATTGGAGCAGTCTTAATATCAGAAACCTGTCAGCATTATCCAATATCCGCCAAACTCAGGTTCCCCTGCACCAACAACATGGTGAATATGAGGCCTGCATCTTGGGGCTCAACTTGGCCATCGACATGAGCGTTCAGGAGGTATTAGTTATTGGTGATCAAATTTATTGATACACCAAGTCCAAGGAGAATGGGAGACCATGAATTCCAAGATATTGCCATATCTACATCGTGTACAGGAATTGAGAAAGAGGTTCACAAAGATGGAATTCCGGCACGTCCCCAGAGTCCAGAATGAGTTTGCCGACGCACTGGCTACCTTGTCATCTATGATCCAGCATCCAGACAAGAACTTCATTGATCCTATCCCGGTGGGGATCCACAATCAGCCGGCCTACTGCGCCCATGTTGAAGAAGAAGCAGACGAAAAGCCTTGGTTTCATGATATTAAGGAGTACTTGGCAAAGGGAGAATATCCAAAGCCTGCAAACGCTACTCAGAAACTCACACTTCGAAGGTTGTCAAATAATTTCTTTCACATCGGAGGAATCCTGTACAGGAGGACTCCTGATTTGGGTTTGCTAAGATGTGTCAAAGCAAGAGAAGCAACAAAACTGCTGGCGAAAATACATGCGGGTACATGCGGTCCTCATATGAACGGGTTCGTTCTAGCAAAGAAGATACTTCGGGCCGGTTATTTCTGGATGACCATGGAAACGGATTTCATCCAGTATGTCCGGAAATGCCACTAGTGCTAGATATATGGGGATATGATAAATGTACCTCCCAGTGAGCTTAATGCAACAAGCTCGCCGTGGCCGTTCACCGCTTGGGGCATGGATGTTATTGGACCATCGAACTTGCCGCCTCCAACGGACACAAGGTTTATTCTGGTCGCCATTGATTACTTCACTAAATGGGTCGAAGCAACATCCTACAAAGCAGTTACTAAGAAAGTTGTGGACGATTTCGTCCGCGACCGCATCGTTTGTCGGTTTGGAGTCCCAGAGTCAATCATCACCGACAATGGTTCCGATCTAAATAGTGACCTGATGAAAACAATGTGTGAGGCCTTCAAGATCAAACACAAGAATTCTATAGCATACAGACCTCAAATGAATGGCGCCGTTGACGCTGCCAACAAGAACATCAAGAAGATACTGAGAAAGATGATAGAAAAGCACAAGCAGTGGCATGAGAAGCTGTCATTCGCCTTATTAGGATACCGCACCACAGTACGCACGTCAACTGGGGAAACCCCTTATATGTTGGTATATGGTACGGAAGCCGTCATTCCTGCCGAGGTCGAGATTCCATCTCTGAGAATCATACAAGAAGCCGAGCTCAGCGATGCAGAATGGGTAAGAAGTCTTTGTGAACAGCTAGCCCTCATAGACGGAAAAAAAATGAATGTAGTTTGTCATGGTCAGCTATACCAGAACAGAATGACCAGAGCCTTCAACAAGAAAGTCAAACCAAGACGATTCACACTGGGGCAGCTGGTGTTAAAGAAAATCTTTCCTCATCAAGACGAAGCAAAAGTGAAATTCTCTCCCAATTGGCAAGGCCCGTACATGGTTCACCGAGTGCTGACAGGAGGAGCACTTATACTTGCAGAAATGGATGGAGAAATCTGGCCAAAACCAATCAACTCAGACGCAGTCAAGCGTTACTATGTGTAACTCTTTATGTTTTATCAATGTTGTAAATTGAACTACGCCTGACCTAATTCCCATTTAAGAGGGGATACGTAGGAAGCCCTATGGGTTCGGTCACATTTTAATAAAAGTTTCATTTCCCTCACGAATGGAAACTTGGGCAGAATTTTGAGGAGGGACCTCAAAATTCCGAATCGAGTCCAATCAAGGGCCGCACAAGTAACAGTCAGAAGCATTCACCTATCAAACTGAGGCAGAATTTTGAGGAGGACCCTCGAAATTCCATAGCAAGATAGGTTGCGATGTCTTGAACCGCGTCATGGTCGTCGGTTCATCCAAAAGAAAATTATTTTTTCAATTTTATGTTATATTATATTTTCATAAAACCATGCATATTTACTTCTCAAAACAGCTTGTTTAGCGACGCTACCCCTGTGATACCAACAACGTTATCATTATCAAGCAGACAGGCCGAGTAAAACCAGCGGGAATGCGAACTGACCTTCTCCCCTTTACAGAACTCACGATTTTTCTTTGGATGCTGGCACAAAGACGGCAAAAGACCAAAACATATTATTATCTCCGTAGGACGTATATCTTTCAAAAGACGCTCTCAAACTCGTTGCACATGATGACACTTACTATCATCGCAAACATCGCTTATCACCACAATCGTATCACCACAGTTTATCATCAGCTAAGAACTCTTACTGTCATTTTATTTTCCCGCACTGCATAAGTCTACCATTCTGCCTTCCGAGGTTCCATGCTATTTCCCCTGCATTTTATTTTCTGCATTGCATAAGGCTACCATTCTGCCTTCCGAGGTTCCACGCTACCTCCCCTATATTTTTATTTTTTCTACATTGCATAAGGCTACCATTCTACCTTCCGAGGTTCCACGCTACCTCCCCTGTATTTTATTTACTTCATTGCATAAGGCTACTATTCTGCCTTCCGAGGTTCCACGCTACCTCCCCTGCATTTTATTTCCTGCATTGCATAAGGCTACCATTCTGCCTTCCGAGGTTCCACGCTACCTCCCCTGCATTTTATGTCCTGCACTGCATAAGGCTACCATTCTGCCTTCCGAGGTTCTACGCTACCTCCCCTGCATTTTTCACTGCATAAGGCTCTATTTTGCCTTCCGAGGTTCCACGCTACCTCCCCTGCATTTTATTTCATTGCATAAAGCTCCTATCCACCTTTCAAAGCAATCACCTTTCGTGACACTACTTATTTACGCTTTCTTTCGGGCAAAGCTCTGCCCCTCTTTTGCAAATCGCAAGACTAAACTCTGTCTTGTTAACATCATACTACTGCATTCTTCATGGGCTGAAATATTGCCAACTTGTCCAAAGGCGTCATCGTTCGGAGGCACCATCTTCATGGCCCGAGAACATTATTTCATGGCCTAAGGATCTCTTTTATTCAACCTGCATATCATTATTCAAGGCACCATGGTTCGGAGGCACCATCCTCATGGCCCGAGAACATAATTTCATAGCATGCGAATCCCGCACCAGCGATTCATGGCCCAGGACATCATCCTAAATTGTCCGAAGACAACATTCATAGTCCAACGGGAACTTGCATCATATTTATATTATGCACGATATATGCTTGTTATTTATTTGCAGGTAATTCGGTCGGAACAACCAACCAGGCAGGGGCGGACCACTCCAGTTCTCCCAAAACAACCCCGTAAGACCTTCCAACCTTACCTTACCTCGCACATTGCGTCCGTTCTTGTGAAATATCATTGGTATATTTCGTCGATGATTCCGGAACTACATATGGCCTGATTCCTGTGACACCAGGGATATGTAGGCAGCTCCGAATCCAGGGTGCGACCTAATTCTCCCACAGCTTTCTCTCGGTCAAAATTGGCCATCATATCTTTACCCGACAACACTTTCATCCTTCCCGGGTAAAGATGGGCAGCTGTTGATACCCAATTTTTCCTCAAACTATTTTCAAACTTGCATATAAGCTCTCAAAATTACTCTTTGCAATAATTAGTATTTTCCCCTATTTTTCCATATTTTTATTTTAATTATCTCCCTGTTTATTTAATATTTCATATCTAAATAATTCATAAATTATGCTCTAAATAATTTCAAAAGTACTTCCTAGCTCAGCATGTTATTTACAATCATTTTCTATCTATTAAAATCTAATTATTTCACAAATTAGTCAATTGGATCTTATTTAATTTCAATTACAATAATTTTGCAATTATGGCCCAATTAGACATTTTGTATTATTTTAATTCGGAACTTATGCATTTATTACACTTAATATGGGTTAATTACTCTAATTTTACCTATTTAAACTTAATTTCATCTTTTCATAATCATTAGATATTTTAAATAATTAATTATCTATTTTATTGGGTATTTAACATCTAGCCCTATTTTATTTAAATCATTGCCAAATTTCATACCCAATTTAACCCCAAACCATCTGACCCTCAAATCACCCAGTCCAAATCAATTTCCTACCCGGCCCAACCCCCAATTGATCTGAGCCGTTGATCAAATAAGATCAACGGCCCAGATCTATTCTTACCTAAAATAACTCAAACGACCCCCCTCCCTTGTCTCATTCTTTCGAGGCTAATCCTCTCTCTTCTCGTCTCTTCCTCTCCTCCTTCTCTCTAGAACCTTCTGGTTAATCTTCTTCTCCGATGGCCCTCAGCCTGTCTCCGGCCACCTCCAGCCTCTCCCTTTCGACCACCAACTGCCGTGACGCCTCTTTCTCCGTTCTACTTCATCTATGAGACCTTCAGTGGTCTTTACCATGCCCAACAACTACTGGGGTTACTGCTTTGGTTGTTTCCGGCCTTCTCCGGTGGGGTCTTGACACGGCTATGTCAGAGCTACCATGACCTTTGAGTTTCACGGCAGGTTCTCCTATTTTCTCTAGGTTTCTTATGAAACCCTAATTATTTTTGCCTAAACTCCCTAAATCTCTGGTATTCTCGAATATTCCTACCTATTTATTTATGTCTTACTTTATTCTCAACTGAATCTTTAAGATCCATCAGCCTTAAATGTTTTGCTTACTTTTTAAAATAAGGGTTTCTCTGAGTTTCTACACTTGTTTAAAAATGATTTCTTCTTTATGTTTAAACTTTTCCTTTGCATATCTCTAATGATTATATGCTCTTACCGCTTTTTAACTTGCCTATGTTGAAAATTCCTAATTTGTTTTAGACCTTTGTGTTTGGTTCTTCCTACTGCCTATTTCTTGTTAAATTTTCTGTGATTATCATGCTTCGAATGATTCTTTAGTTTGTTTGTGGCATCTATGTGTGATTATATTCATATGTTGTTCATCTCTTGCCTCTTTCTGTCAACGTTGCTATACTTGTATGTTGCTACGATTGTTTGTCTTACTTATATGCTGAAGTATGGTGTTATTACTCTCTCTTGACTGATTTTAATCTCCTTTCTTGATGGCTTGATTGAAATATTTCTTTAAAAACCCATAATGCTATTCGATTGTTTAAGTTAATTGATTTGCTGTAATATTTAATTCTATTAAATCACTCCTTAATTGGAGTTTCTGAATTTGGTCTTAATTGTTTACCCTATCGCTTAGTAAAACTGATTCTTTCCTTGTTGATTCTTGACAAATTTTTACTTTTCCTTGTGTAATTATGTGTTTTACCGTTTGAATTTGAATCCCTTGACTTAAGGGAGTGATTGTCTTGGTTAACAAATCTTGATTATTTCCTTACTTAGTATGGTACTAATTTTCCTTTACCTTATGTGGCTGCATGTCTTTACCATTTCTGAGTTTGAATCCCATAATTCAAGGGAACCGTGTCATTGATTTCCTGACTGATTGGGATTCTGCCTTCTCTTATTACCATGCATTTATGATTATTACCTTATTTGATCACCTGTTTGCAACTATATATACTTCTACTCTTTCACTAGCACAGAGAGGAACACACACAGACATCAATACATTCTCTCTTGTGCTCTTTCTCCCTTTCTCTATTTGCTCTATTGTTGTTCTCTGTTATTGTCTATTATTAGCTGGTTGTAAGCCAAGGCTACTATTGTGCACACTTTTCTCTTACATTCTACTGTGCTCTTTTATCACCTGGTATGTCCTAATTGATTTCCAAAGTTCCAAATCAATGTGTTTATTATTGTTTCAGTTTGTCATCTTCTTAATTGTTTTCTACCTATGCTTCTACTGTTTAACATGCGATTAACTCCTTGTTTGTCTATTAATACTTGCCATGTTTATCTCTTTACATGTCTATGAGTGAGTCAATACTTGTTATAAGCCTTGCTTATTCTTGTATACATATGTTAGGCTATTTCTCATTCCTGTTTAGTGCCATGTATGAATTCTTACGTCTCCTGATCCCTCCCAAACCTTTTATCTGTTAGCACCTATCCTGCTTCTAACTTACATGCTGAGTCAATGATGCTCATATGATTGTTGTTCCCTCCTAATTTCACCTGTTATAACTATATTTTTGTTACTGTCTATTATCATGTCTGAACTTGGCCATTTCTTGATTCCTGAGCCTCTATGATTTGTGTAACTATGCTTAAATGAGTTCCTTAAGTCTATGTATCTCCTCTTGTTATTATGTGACCTATCTGTCCCCTCACCCCATTGTCCTTGTGTGCAATCCTATACTGTTGAACTTTTGTAATTAGTACTTCTGTTGCTTTCAAGAGCTAATCTTTCAAAACAATTCTCCAGTTTTGTAAACTCTTTTCTTCAAACTACAAACTTTTCTCTTCTTGCACTTCACACTACTCTTAGAAATTAAGTCCTACCTCCTTCGTGCGAGTGAGTACCCCCGAGTACTCATGGAACTCTGACACACAAGGCTGGTAATTCCACACTGCACTTGTCTCAACTTTTGGCAATTTATTTGGGTGCTGGTATTGGCCAGGGACCCAATGAGGTCCCTTGGGAGCTTTGCCGCACCCAGACCATGTAAGGCTGTGAAACTCGAAAGGAGTGAGGTTGGAAGACTGGGCCTGATTGAAGGCTCCCTATAGAAGTAACTTCTTATTTTCCTTTTGCTACTGTAATTCATCATTATTGGTTTGTAATAACTTGTAAACAGATATTGGGGTTTGGATAGTGAATATGGGGGGACTATGCATGCTTAGTCTAGTAATGGGTAGAAAACATGCTCATAGGATTTTCTTACTTACATGTGCAATAGATAACCTGTCTAGGACATGCACCTCATGCATTAGAAATCCTACTTAGGTTCTTTCATTTTCAGCATGTCTACTTTACTCATTTTGAAAGCCATGATCACAGTCAATAATTATAACAAGTAATAAAAACTGTTATAAGGTATTACTGCATTTTCATAATCATAGCATCTAGAAATCATGTCTTTTAGGTATTCCTATGTGCATTAGATATCCTGTTATTTAGGACTTCCTATCTGTTTGAATTGCAGTTATTGAACATCTAATCAGCATGTTAATCTAATAATCTCGTTAAAATGTGTTTGAGCGTTTGAAACGTTTATGTAAATACACCCCTTTTAAAACCATGATTAAATATGCATATACACCCCTTTGAAATAAGTAGGCAATGTATATGGCGCCTAGCAAACTTTAGGCCTAATACGTATTAAAACCAACAAATTGTGTTTTGCTTGCTGGTATTAGGAACAATCAGTCCCTCTTGGGATTCTCAAACTTTGTTGTTTTCTTTCACTCCTGTTTTTTATTTCTTTGAAGTTCATCCTACTTTACTCTAAAATTCCTCCGTTTTCGAAATCACAGCATCTTGAAATCATGCATCTATTTCCTCTTTGCTGAAATTTTATCTGATTCCTGTTCTATTATTATTAATTAGTGGGTTTCAAAGTTACCCCACTGTGCTCAAAATCATTCTATTTTGAACACTTGCCCTATATTCTAAACTCATGTTTTTCCCGAAATGATTTACTAACTCTTCTTTTACTAAACTCTCGTAAACTACTGGATCCTTACCTCATTTGGGATTACTGGATTCCTGTTTGGAATTACTGCTTTATTTAAATATTGCTTTACTTTTGATTACTGATTTTCTAAAAGTTATTCTTCTCTTTTATTGAAAACTTTAAACTGCTACGCACTCTTAATTCTTACTGATGTCTCTAAACTACTGCATTTCTGAAAAATCAATCATCCTTTTAAATTACTTAGTCTTAACTGAACCTTTTGCTTTCACTACTAAGCTTTCAAAACATATCCTTTTACTAAAACTGTTGGAACCTACTGATTTTCAACTCAAAAACTCTTGTTTTAAATCCTGACTTTGAGACCTTAATTGTGTTTGAGACGTGCTATTTACGTGTTCACTTGTAGAGGGATCTGTGAGCCATTATTTGCCCTTATGTGTTCCCATAATTGTGGTCTTATTTGTTGTTTTACATGTCACTTAGAATTTTATCCTTTTTAAACCTAGGAGTTCAGCCTGGTACTCACCTTGTAGGATTAGTAGTCCTAAATACCCTCCAGGACTTATAGGATGGGACAGGTAATAGCACGCAATAAGCATTCGTGACCAACACACACACTTTAAATAACCTTTACGGGGTGGGAAGGGTAGAATATGGATATGATGACCGGTGCGCTAATACTACGTGTAGCCGCCTCTTTGAGGAAGTGACATACCGGGTATTGCATTGATGTGATCCATATTACTTTAAACCTAGGGTAATTTCTTTGAATATTTTGTAATGTTTTCAAAACCTTTAATAAATTATGCTTTGTGTGAGATCCCCTCTTATCTGAGCCTTACTTGTTTGTCCGTCCAAATTCACAAAACTTCTTGGCTGGGACCCACAATCGTGGATCTTGAGGGGTGCCTAACACCTTCCCCTTGAGATAACCTCAAGCCCTTACCCAATCTCTGGTAATGCAAGCTAGTTCATGAGTTATTTACCCTAGGTGCCCTAACGCACCATAAAAATCGTTAGGTGACGACTCTTCCTTAAACCTTTCCTTTAAGGAGTTGTCCAAAATGTCATAAACCCGATCTCTCCGTACCTAACCCATGCGAGGAAAAAGGGGGCGCGACACCAAGGCTAACCATTGTGCTCTTTCTCTTGTTCTCTTATTCTGCTTGCTTCTTTTTCACCGGTATGTCCTATTTTAAATTCAAAGCTTCATCAACAATATGATCCTCTACTTATTTCAGTTCTTACTATTCATAGTCTGCTTCTATTTGTGCTTCTTTTGTGAAATCTGTAACTAGAATACATCATCAACATGCTACTATTTTCCTTGTCATGTGTGTTTCTGAGCATAACTTATAAGTTGTCTCTTGGTTGTGCTATACCTTAATCCCCTATCCCTCTTCTGTGTGATCTTTGTGTCTGGTTTATGACTATGTCAGTGCAAACAATCTCTGAACATGTCTAAACCATTCCTATACCCCTACTGGGTTGTTCACAGTTATATGTTCTACATGTCCCCACTCCCACTGATCCCTGCTTGTGGTGTTTGAACCTGTTGTGATTCTGTGTGTGCATTTTTAATGTTTTTTTGGACTGTTACTTATCACTTTCTTTTCAAAACTGTTTTGGTTTATGAAAATGTTTCAATTAAATCTCTTTCAAAACTCTTCTTTTCAAATTCACCTTTAGCACTTCACATTATTCCTAGAGACTTAAGTTCCACCCCTCAGTGTGAGCATTGCTTAGGGAACCTCTTGAGTTCCCTCTGAACTTTGACACACTGAGGATGGTATTTCCACACTGCACTTACTCAAGTCTTGGCAACTATGCCTGGGTGTGACCATTGCCCGGGAACTCACGAGGACCTTAAGGAACTTTGACGCACCCAGACCATGAAAGGCTGTGAGATTCGAAAAGATTGAGGATTGGAAGATATGGGCCTAAGTGAAGGCTCCCTATAGAAGTAGCTTCTTGTTTTCCTTCTTTCCATTATGTAATTTATTACTTTTGGTCTGTAATAACGTGTAAATGAATACTCGGGGCTGGATAGTGAAGATGGGATGGGATTATGCATGTCTAGTATAGTTGTGGGTAGAGATCATGCCTATAGGGTTTACTTTACCTATGTGTGCAATAGTATCATGGTTAGGATATGCTTGCCATGCATTAGAAACCATGTTTAAGTATGTTTATTTCAGCATCTCATCACGCTCACGCTCACTTAGAGAATTAGGTTAAGCAACCTGTCAAACTGTTATAATTGATGCAAACACTTCACTTAGGAATCCTGCTCATAGTTTAAATAACTATATAAAAAACAGTTGGCATAAGTAAATACAGCCTTTGCATGTTCCTGATCTACATATAGAAATCCTGTTCTAGGTTTCAAATTATCAGTACTTGCATTAGATACCATGTCACTTTAGGGATTCACTCTCAGCATGCTCATTCATTTATGTTAGTATCCCGTACTGTCGCAAACACCTAGAAATCATGCTAGGATCATGAACTTAATGAAATTATGTCTCCATGCTTCCCGTTAATAAGCAACTTCGCTAATAAGGGATTCTAGTTCTTAAGAAAGTATTCATGGGCATTCAGAAAAATAGGCATCAGTCTATGCATTTAGATATCCTGTCATAAGACATGGCACTGTGATGACCCAAAAGGTCATCCTAAGTAATTCCAGCTAAATCTGTGTTTCGAGGCCCTGAAAGCCTCCGTTAATCTCACCTCGATATGCGTGTGCATCCCGGGCATGTAGTCGTGAAGTCCTTATGTTAAAATTTGATGAAAATGGAATTTTATGATAATTAAATGAATAAAGTTGTCTTTGATCAACATTTTTGGTAAACGGACCCGAACCTGTGATTTGACGGCCCAGGAGGGTCCGTAGGAAAATATGGGACTTGGGCGTATGCCCGGAATCAAAATCTGAGGTCCCAAGCCCGAGAAATGAATTTTTAAAGAAAATTGTTTTCTGAAAATAATAAAGGATTTTGAAAATGAATTATTATGTGAAAACCGTGTTACCGGGCCCGTATTATGGTTCCAGAGCCCGGAACAGGTTTATTATATGTTATGTGACTTATTTGTGAAATTTGGTGTAAAACGGACTTGAAATGACGTGATTCGGATTAAAATCGGATAAGTTAAGCTTTATGAAGTTTTAAGAAATTTCTAAGATTTTTGAGGTTTAATTCATTGATTTTGATGATTTAAAAGCTTAAATAAGTCCGTAGGATGTATTGGGAGTCGTGTGTGTTTTTGGTTTTGAGACCCGAGGGCTCGGGTGAGATTCGGGTAGCTGACGGGGTGTAAAAGTCATGAAAAATCTGGTGTTTGGTTGATATTCTGGTGTCTGGTAGCTTAGTCTATGCGATCGCATAGGTGGAGCTGCGATCGCATTCATTCTTCGCGATCGCGTAGTGTACCATGGTGAATGGGTGGGGGCTAGGTAGTTCTTCTCTACGGTCGCATCATTTCCTTCGCGATCGCAGAGGTTTGTGGAGTTAACCTTCCGCGATCGCAACCTTCCGTTTACGGTCGCATAGTAGGGATTCCTATAGCTCTGCGATCGCATCCCTTCTTCCGCGATCGCAGAGAACAAAATCGCCCAGTTAATTCCTTAAGTCAAAAACAGAATACTTACACGGGAATTTTCATAATTCACCAACTTCTTCTTCCCCAAGACCCCATAGGCGATTCCTAAGCTAGTTCTCCTCCATAACTAATTGGGTAAGTGATTCTAACACTAATTTCTCCCATTTTACTTCCATAATCACTAGAAATCTAGGCCTAAAATCATAAAATCAAGTAGAAATTAGGGGTTTTGGAGAGAGTTAGGTTTTTGGGAAATTTGGGTGATTCAACCTCAATTTGGGGTCGGATCTTGAAACAAAATATATATTCTAACTCGTGGGGTTATGGGTGATCGGGTTTTGGTCTGAACCTCGAGTTTGGACCAAGTGGGCCCGGGGTCGAATTTTGGTAATTTTGGAAGAATGCTAGAAATTGAATATCTAGGCTATGAGATT